>CM060125.1:29827666-29880166 GCA_030522415.1 Channallabes apus | reverse complement strand
CAAAGCAGGGTGTGGCCACACTGGGGTGAAGTGAACCCTGAACTCTGGCACGTGTGTGTGTGTGTGTGTGTGTGTGTGTGTGTGTGTGTGTGTGTGTGTGTGTGTGTGTGTGTGTGTGTGTGTGTGTGTGTGTGTGTGTGTGTGTGTGTGTGTGGATTAAATGAAACTAACTGCTGTTACATGTTAATGAAATCACACTTCAGCTCTTTGTGTTACTTAAGCGTCAGCGTTCTTTGTTTTTATCCTTATTGTTCTGTGTGAGGGAGAGAGAGTGTGTGTGTGTGTGTTTTACAGCAGGGACTCCTTCTCTCCTCCAGGCTAAGTACAGTAGATGTGTAGCATATTGTGGAAGCTCTGGTCTATTCGTCCCTGCGGACTCATCTTCCTCTCCTTCTCTCTCTCTCGCTCTCTCTCTCGCTCTCTCGCTCTCGCTCGCTCTCTCTCTCTCTCTCTCGTTGCTCGGGGCCGTGCAGAGGGTAGGAGCAGGTGTGGGCGTGAGGGGTTTCCCACGGGAGCGTGCAGGGGTCAAATAGAGTCGGCTGCTAATCGGTACCTCTGCTTGTTTCGTATCAGAGAGAGAGTGTGTGTGTGTGTGTGTGTGTGTGTGTGTGTGTGTGTGTGTGTGTGTGTGTGTGTGTGTGTACTGTATATTTTAAACTTGGTGTTCAGGTCAGCACATTGTCTGGATCAGATTTAGCAGATTTCATCCTCCAGAATTGGCCACTGATGGGAAATAAATCTGATAAAAGAATAAATAGTGTGTACAGACGCTGCATTAACGTAAACCTCATGGTTTCTCTCCTGCTGTCCGCGCAGTGTCTCAGGAGGACACGCCTTACCGCCGGCGTTTATTTCATTTAGTAAATATATAGAGATTTCTTTTTTAGTTGAATGGGCACGCTATATAAAATCCTTACAAAAAATACATTAGTTACGCTAGTAAATAAAATAAACAAACGTTTAAGTTGAATCTGTGTTGAATGAAAATAATCCCAGAGATTTTTCACTATATATATTTATTTAAAAATAACTTTTTTTTTTAAACAAAACTAATTTGTTTAAAAAATAAATGAATGAATCAAGTCATTAAGTTGAAGAAAATCTTGAAATAAACTTAAATTCAGCTCTAATCGTTTCGTGACGTCTCTGATCTGGGGTTAAGACTGATGTGTGAAAAGATTCCTCGTGCTCCCAGAACCGCTCTCTCACAACCCTCTCACAACCCTCTCACAACCCTCTCACAACCCTGCCATCAGGGAAGAAGAAAACCTCCATAGATCGATGTGAGAACCTGGTGATTCAGTACATTCAGGTCGCCATAACGTTGCTGAGTCTCGACCTGAGGAACTGATCAACGCCAGATCATAACCCTGTCTCCAGAGGCGCCTGTACAGTGGACACTATACATGATGGTGCATCGCTTCATTCGCTTCAGTTCTTACCCTGACACGCCCATCGCTCTGGAATAGGCTCAGTCTGGACTCATCAGGTCACATGACCTTGGTTCCGTCACTCCAAAGTCCAGTCTTTGTTCTTCCTAGCAAACTGAAGCCTGTTATTTATTTATTTATTTATTTATTTATTTTCTCTCCATGATGAGTCTCACTAACGAGTGATTTTCTTAAGGACACACAGATGTTTAGTCCCATCACATCCCTGCTTTCACTTATTTATCATCAAACACTTGGTTTCAACACTGGAGCTTAGATTGTTTTGATAAAGAATAAGGATGAAGAGGCGGAGGAGCTGGTTATACAGGTGCAGAGTCGTTTGAACTGAGATGAGAGAGAGTTTAGTCTTGTGTCAGAATAAGAGCAGGCAAGACAGGTGTGTGTGTGTGTGTGTGTGTGTGTGATCTCGTGTCTTCTCTAATTTGTTTCGTCTGTTACTTGGGATCTTTCATCTTTTTCCCCCCTTTGCTTTTTCTGAAGTCAGGTGGCCCATGATTAAAATGTTTACCCCCCCCCCCTCCCCCCTCCCCTCTCTCTCAGCACCTGGGGTTCTCGGCTTTTGTTCCTTCTCTTGTGGTTCCTCTGTTTCTTTTCTAACTCTTGGTGAAGTCTAAGTGCCGTAATCAGGACAATCTGATGATCCCTGACCACATCAGACCCCAAACCCACATACTCAACCCAGAGCGCGTACGCACACACACACACACGCGCGCACACACACGCGCACGCACGCACGCGCACACACCACACACGCACACACACCACACACGCACGCACACACACACGCACGCACGCACACACCACACACGCACGCACGCACACACCACACACACACATACATACACACATACACACACACATACATACACACACACACACACACACACACACACACACACACACACACACATACATACACACACACACACACACACACACACACACACACACACCATACATACACACACACACACACACCCCATACATACACACACACACCACACAAACACACACACCACACATACATACACACACACCACACCACACCACACACACACCACACACACACACACACACCACACATACATACACACATACATACACACACACCACACATACACACACACCACACACACCACACATACACACACACCACACACACCACACATACATACACACACACCACACATACACACACACCACACATACATACACACACACCACACCACACCACACACACACACGCGCACCACACACACACCACACACAAACACACACACCACACATACATACACACACACCACACCACACCACACACACACACGCGCACCACACACACACCACACACACACACACACACCACACATACATACACACATACATACACACACACCACACATACACACACACCACACACACCACACATACACACACACCACACACACCACACATACATACACACACACCACACATACACACACACCACACATACATACACACACATACACACCACACACACACACCACACATACATACACACACATACACACCACACACACACACCACACACACACACACCACACCACACCACACACACCACACACACACACACCACACCACACCACACACACCACACACACACACACCACACACCACACACACACACACCACACCACACACACACAAACACACACACCACACATACATACACACCATACACACCACACATACATACACACCATACACACCACACATACATACACACATACATACATACACACACACCACACATACATACACACACACACCACACACATTAAAGAGCACATAGATGAGCCTGTACCTGATCAGACTGCACAAACACACACACAATGAATCATGCAACAGGGTTTTGTAGGGGAGCCGTGTATCATTTCTTCTGCAACAATAAGATGTGCATTTTGCACTAACCATCAGGCCACGCCTCCTTTACAGCGACTGACAGGCACCGAGGCCACGCCTCCTTTACAGCGACTGACAGGCACCGAGGCCACGCCTCCTTTACAGCGACTGACAGGCACCGAGGCCACGCCTCCTTTACAGCGACTGACAGGCACCGAGGCCACGCCTCCTTTACAGCGACTGACAGGCACCGAGGCCACGCCTCCTTTACAGCGACTGACAGGCACCGAGGCCACGCCTCCTTTACAGCGACTGACAGGCACCGAGGCCACGCCTCCTTTACAGCGACTGACAGGCACTGAGGCCACGCCTCCTTTACAGCGACTGACAGGCACTGAGGCCATGCCTCCTTTACAGCGACTGACAGGCACCGAGGCCACGCCTCCTTTACAGCGACTGACAGGCACCGAGGCCACGCCTCCTTTACAGCGACTGACAGGCACCGAGGCCACGCCTCCTTTACAGCGACTGACAGGCACTGAGGCCACGCCTCCTTTACAGCGACTGACAGGCACTGAGGCCACGCCTCCTTTACAGCGACTGACAGGCACTGAGGCCACGCCTCCTTCAGTGGTACTGACGGGCACTGAGGCCACGCCTCCTTTACTGGGACAAAAGGGAACAGAAACCCTGTCACTCTTACTGGCACTGAGGCCACACCCCCTTTTCTCAAATGACAATGAAGTCACTCCCTTAGTGCAAACCAGAGAGGCCACGCCTCCTTTACAGCGACTGACAGGCACCGAGGCCACGCCTCCTTTACAGCGACTGACAGGCACCGAGGCCACGCCTCCTTTACAGCGACTGACAGGCACTGAGGCCACGCCTCCTTTACAGCGACTGACAGGCACCGAGGCCACGCCTCCTTTACACCGACTGACAGGCACCGAGGCCACACCTCCTTTACAGCGACTGACAGGCACCGAGGCCACGCCTCCTTTACAGCGACTGACAGGCACTGAGGCCACGCCTCCTTTACAGCGACTGACAGGCACTGAGGCCACGCCTCCTTTACAGCGACTGACAGGCACCGAGGCCACGCCTCCTTTACAGCGACTGACAGGCACCGAGGCCACGCCTCCTTTACAGCGACTGACAGGCACCGAGGCCACGCCTCCTTTACAGCGACTGACAGGCACTGAGGCCACGCCTCCTTTACAGCGACTGACAGGCACTGAGGCCACGCCTCCTTTACAGCGACTGACAGGCACTGAGGCCACGCCTCCTTCAGTGGTACTGACGGGCACTGAGGCCACGCCTCCTTTACTGGGACAAAAGGGAACAGAAACCCTGTCACTCTTACTGGCACTGAGGCCACACCCCCTTTTCTCAAATGACAATGAAGTCACTCCCTTAGTGCAAACCAGAGAGGCCACGCCTCCTTTACTATTCTCCTGCACTGAGGCCACACCTATCTGACTGCTGATGCCGCACCCTTATCTGATGAGCAAGCACTATGGCCACACCCCTTATCTGATTGGCAGGCACTATGGCCACACCCCTTATCTGATTGGCAGGCACTATGGCCACACCCCTTATCTGGTTGGTGATGTTTATGGTGTACAAGAGGTCATGAATAACCAAAAGCAAATCAATAAATAAAATGAATAGTTTTTATTCTGTTCACATTATTACTTTTATAATAATAATAATAATGTCTATTATAACACTGTGACTTCAGCTCCACTCAGGGTGTGAACACGGATCCAGGAGCGGAGACCCGGAGATCAGAGCAGAGTTCGTTTTCTTTTTTTACACACTCCAGCCTTCTCTCTTCTCCACCTCAGTGACACAGAGAGAGAGAGAGAGAGAGAGAAGGAGGGCAGGAAGTGTGTATAGAGAAGTTCTGCACATCGTGGAGGACTTGTGAAGCGTTGCCAGAAGGCTTTGGGTTTTTTTTTTTTTTGTTTTTGGAAGAGGGCTTGGAAGAAGAGAGACGAGGAATGGAGGGAGGGGGAGGAAGTGGGGAGGGAAAGGAGGATGTAGATGAGGTAGAAGGAGCCCTGAGGCATATACGCACACACACACACACACGTGCACACACACTCAATTACAGTGACCCCGACAAGAAGCAGTGGGCATGGGCAGCCTGCGCGCAATCAGTACACACACACACACACACACACACACACACACAGATCAGACACACGCGCTCATACTGGCAGTGCTTGTTTCTTTTTATCGCCAGAATCGCTACACGCCGGATTCTAGCAGGCTGCTGGTTGCCATGGTTACAGGGTAGCACCTAATTACAGTTAGTGCAAGGCGTGATCTGCCGTTACAAACGTTAAACATGCTGGTGAACTTTCATACTCCACATTACACACTCGCGTTTAATAACTTATTTTAACAATAAAACTATGAAAAACTATTTTGTGTGTGTGTGTGTGTGTGTGTGTGTGTGTTTGGACAAACTTGATAGTTTATATACCTAGAGTGAGTTCAGGAAGAGTGTAAAAGGTTGACGTGATGCGTTTGGATTTACAGAGCAGACAGCGGACGACGGCGGTGAGCTGGACCTGAGCGGGATCGATGACGAAGAGCTCGAGTGGGTGAGTGTGAGCGCCTCCTACAGGACAGTTTCCAGCGGCAGTACAATAAATCGTGTGTGCGTGTGTGTGAGATCTGTGATCTGTAAGAGTCTCGCTGAGCAGAAGCGTCCTAGCTGTGATTAGCGATTGATTTCAGTGTGTGTTAGCGATTAGACGCATTAGCGTTCACACATACACGCGCATGCGGCGTGACATTTCCGTCAGAGATGCTCATTTTCACACGCGTGAGCAAAAGGTGAAATGAGACACCTGCTTCTCTTTCGATTGCTTCTCTGTGTGTGTGTGTGTGTGTGTGTGTGTGTGTGTGGATCTATAAACAACTGACAAATGAGCAGAACATGAGTGTAGAGTGTCGGCTGGTTCTCTCGTCCTCAGTACATCCTTAATGAGAAGGAGGTGAAGGTTAAGACGGAGCTCTGGATGCTGGAGAACGCAGACTACCTTAAAGAGCAGAAAGGTAACAAACAAACGCACCAGATTCTAACAGTCGATCACTTCATTTATTTATTTTTTTTTACATTGTTTTGAAAAACATACATTTATTTCATTCATTTAAATCATTTTGCTTTCCATTCATTTTTTTTTATTATTCTTTTATATTGAAACGTTATTAAAAGAACTGCTTTATGTAATAAAATTCAACAAGCGAGCTTAAACAAGTCAAACAGAATAAAGTCCAGAGACTATCACACTTGACTTGAATTATTATTATTATGGACTTTACTCTCAGCATAATTCCCCCCTTTCATTTCCCTCATCTTTATAACGTATCTACAGTACAGCGGTACCTCTGCATACAAACACCTCACAAATCTTCGCCTTAAGATCTGAAATTCTACAAGAAATTTGTCTCGGCACACGAACAGTTTTTGGGAAACGAGCGACTGAACCGAACGCCGGCTAAATTGAGTTATGGACAGAGAGGTGTACAAATTATTTTTTTAATTAATTAAAAAAATAATTGTGAACTGTACAAGCTCCGGGTTGCCAGATTCACTTGTTTTCAAGCTGGAATCTCCGGTTTAAACCCAGCTGACTGCAGCCCGGACCTGAAACAGAACTGACCACATTACAGCTTTAAACTGTATTCTTCTGAAGGAGACTAATAATAATAATAATAATAATAATAATACAATTGATATGGGGGAATTTGTATGTAATGGCAACCCTGGATGAGTAACTATTGCTGCAAAGAAAACCAGACTAATAATAATAATAATAAATGTAAAGTTTATTAAACATATTAAAGCTAGATTAAGCATTGTAATGTTCTTGTGCTCTGGTCATTGTTTTGTGTGTGTGTGTGTGTGTGTGTGTGTGTGTGTGTGTGTGTGTGTAGAGAAGGAGGAGAGGATAGCGAAGGAGAAAGAGCTCGGCATCTACAAAGAGAAAAAGGTGAACTGTTGTTTGCTTTCTAATAATCATTCCTTTAACGCAAGACTTAAATAAAAAATAAAAAACTTTAAGGGACTGTGTGTGTGTGTGTGTGTGTGTGTGTGTGTGTGTGTGTGTGTGTGTGTGTGTGTGTAACACTTCACCCTTTTCCTCCCACACAGCCGAAGAAGCCGACTCAGCGGCGAGCCCGGATCGACGCCAGCACGGCGGACGAGGCCATCGAGAAGATGCTGGAGCAGAAGCGGATCTCCAGTAAGATCAACTACGACGTGCTGAAGGACCTGAACCGCGCGAGTGTGAAGACTCCGCCCCCTCCCGCCGTCAAGGAGTCTCCGGGACGCGGCGCGCAGGGCAGGACGCCGTCAGCACGTCCCCGCAGACTCAACGAGGGCTCCGCCGCCCTGGCCACGCCGGCCAGCAACTTCGGCAAGAGGTACGTACACACACACACACACACACACACACACACACACATACACACACACACACACACACCTCCTACATGACCCCTAGTCACACTTTACATTTATTTGATATAAAGTAGGAGATCTAAAAGTCATGTTATTAAAATTTTTTTAATTTGTCATTTTTATTCATACAGTGTGTGTTGTGAATAAAATCTCTCTCTCTCTGTCTCATACACACACACACACACACACACACACACACACACACACTTTCCCTGTGCGTTGTGATGAAGCGCTACTAATCTCCTCACACGGGAGCTGAACAGCGGAAAATTGTTCGGTCACTTGGTGGTCTTTGACTTGGGCTTTAGCGCTTCAACACACACACACACACACACACACACACACACACACACACACACACACACACACACACACGGTCTCATGCTGAGTTAATTGACTTGGTGAGGCAGTTTTTCGTCCAAACCAACTCTCAGTCCTGATGCACTTCTAATCGGCTCAGGTGTGTGTGTGTGTGTGTGTGTGTGTGTGTGTGTGTGGACCCACAGTGGTCCAGCCTGTGCTATATTTAATGTGTAAGGGGTGAGAGTATTGAAGTTTCACCACACACACACACACACACACACACACACACACACACACCACACACACCACACACACCCTTATAGAAAAAAAAAACATCTGGCCCTAACCCACCACAGTGTCGGTGTGTGTGTGTGTCTGTCGGTGTGTGTGTGTGTCTGTCGGTGTGTGTGTGTCTGTCGGTGTGTGTGTGTCTGTCGGTGTCGGTGTGTGTCTGTGTGTTTTAAGAGTGTTTGAGACTGAAGCTTTAAATCCACACACTCCTGTTATCCGCTCGTCTCTCCTCGTCTCTCCCTCCACCTGTGTGTCCTCATCTCTCCCTTTCTCTCCTCGTCTCTCACTCTGTCCTTCTTCATCTCTTCCCCCCATTTGTCCCCCCTCCCCCTCCCCCCCCCTCCCTCTCTCTCGACTGAGTGGTTGATGTGAATGGAGTGTGTTGTTAAAACATCCATTATAAAAATAACCTGCTTTTTCTGAATTGACACACACACACACAACACACACACACACACACACACACACACACACACACACACAGTGATTCACTTCTGTCCTCTTTGTGCTTCATTCAGTATTTATTTTATTCATTTCTTAACTCACCCTCACACACACATCTCTCTCTCTCTCTGTTATTCCTCCCTTTTCCTTTTTTCACTCAGTTCCCTGTTATTTTCGTCTCCCCCTCTCCCTCCCCCCATCCTCTCTCTTTCATCAGGAAAAGCAGTTCTTCACTCCAGCCCTCCTTTATTCCTCCATCACTCAGCCTTTCATGCCCTATCTCTCTCTCTCTGTCTCCCCCTCTCTCTCTCTCTATCCCTCTCTCTCCTCTATCGCTCTCTCTCTCTCTCTCTATCCCTCTCTCTCCTCTATCGCTCTCTCTCTCTCTCTCTATCCCTCTCTCTCCTCTATCGCTCTCTCTCTCCCTCTCTATCCCTCTCTCTACCTCCATCTCTCTATCCCTCTCTCTCTCTCTCTCTCTCTCTCTCTCTCTCTCCGCGGCCGCTTGTCCTCTCCTCCAGTTCCCTCTTCTCTTTCAGTCCGTGTTGTAGATGAATCCGTTCCCGTCTGCGTCCCCGTGTTAGAGACGGAGTGAAGGAGTGATAAGAGTCTGATGAGCGAGAAACGAGTGCATTTGGTATAAATAACGTGTTGCGTAACGTCTCCCTCCAGGCATGTGCGTCCTTATTGCAGCTCCACTTGTGTGTGTGTTTTTTCTCTGCGTGCTGTTTTGTTTGCTGTACAGTGAGGGGGCGCAAACTTTTTTATTTATTTATTTATTTATATTTTTAGTCAAATGACCCGAGGTGCACACGGGGAACTTTCAGACCCAGAATTATAACTTGGGTTTTTTGAAAAGTGTCTCTCTCTCTCTCTCTCTCCCCGTCTGTCTGTCTCTCTCTCTCAGACAGAGAGAGAGAGAGAGAGACGGACAGACGGGGGGAGAGAGAGAGAGACGGACAGACGGGGGGGGAGAGAGAGAGAGAGAGAGAGAGACGGGGGGGAGAGAGAGAGAGAGAGAGAGAGAGAGAGAGACGGACAGACGGGGGGAGAGAGAGAGAGACGGACAGACGGGGGGGGAGAGAGAGAGAGACGGACAGACGGGGGGGAGAGAGAGAGAGACGGACAGACGGGGGGGAGAGAGAGAGAGAGAGAGAGAGAGAGAGAGACGGACAGACGGGGGGGGAGAGAGAGAGACGGACAGACGGGGGGGGAGAGAGAGAGAGACGGACAGACGGGGGGGAGAGAGAGAGAGAGAGAGAGAGACAGACAGACGGGGGGAGAGAGAGAGAAAGACAGACAGACGGGGAGAGAGAGAGAGAAAGACAGACAGACGGGGGAGAGAGAGAGAGAGAGAGAGACAGACAGACGGGGGAGAGAGAGAGAGAGAGACAGACAGACGGGGGGAGAGAGAGAGAAAGACAGACAGACGGGGGAGAGAGAGAGAAAGACAGACGGACGGGGGGAGAGAGAGAGAGAGACAGACGGACGGGGGAGAGAGAGAGAGAGACAGACGGACGGGGGGAGAGAGAGAGAGAGACAGACGGACGGGGGGAGAGAGAGACAGACGGACGGGGGGAGAGAGAGACGGACAGACGGGGGGGGAGAGAGAGAGAGAGAGAGACGGACAGACATGGAGAGAGAGACAGACAGACAGACAGACAGACATGGAGAGAGACAGACAGACATGGACAGACAGACATGGAGAGACAGACAGACATGGAGACAGACAGACAGACAGACAGACAGACATGGAGAAAGAGAGATGGACAGACGGGGAGAGAGACAGACAGACATGGAGACAGACGGACGGACAGACATGGAGACAGACGGACGGACAGACGGGGAGAGAGAGACAGACAGACAGACATGGAGAGAGAGAGACGGACAGACAGACAGACATGGAGAGAGAGAGACGGACAGACAGACATGGAGAGAGAGAGACGGACAGACAGACAGACATGGAGAGAGAGAGAGAGATGGACAGACGGGGAGAGAGACAGACGGACAGAGAGTAAAGATGAAGAACGTTATATCATCCTCCTACTGAAACTTGTAAAGTTTGTCCTACTTATGAAGTTTGTCCTCTCTCTCTCTCTCTCTCTCTCTCTCTCTCTCTGTGTGTCCTTGTTATCATTTAAAACACAGTTTTTATTTATTCATCCTGGACACAAGATCAAATCTCATGGGGGTGTCACATGACCCAGTCCTCTTTGTCAGTATGTTATCGGTTCCTTTACGTTTCTCGTCCTGACGCTAATAAACGCGGAGGTCCAGGTGACGTACCGCGAGAGCTCCTACTGTACACCTGTTCCTCGGCCTGGTCTCGGCCGCTTCCCCACCTGAGCATAAAAATCATCTTATTAACTGTTGAGCTGAGTGTGTGTGTGTGTGTGTGTGTGTGTGTGTGTGTGGGGTTGTTTGGTTCCTAGCAACTTTCTTGGCTTTGATCTCTGGCAAATGTTGGTTTGGTTCCCAGAATGCACTGCGGCATGAATAAATGGTCTGTGTGTGTGTGTGTGTGTGAGAGAGAGAGATCAGATTTCTGAGAATGTGTGAGACTTTTAATGAGTTGATAGACACAAGTCAGACTTCCTGGGAGTGAGATGCATGTGAGAGAAACCTTTCTGTATGTGTGTGTATATATATATATGTGTGTGTGTGTGTGTGTGTGTGTGTGTGTGTGTGTGTGTATACACATGCGCGTGTGTGTGTGTTTGAGAGAGAACTGAATCCCAGAGCGAGCTGAGCGTCTCCATATGCACTCGCAGTCTGATTAAATCCTAATCTGATGTATTTTCACACTCGCGTGTCTTCCAGTCTGCGGAATAACAATGAGCTCGTTTGCGCTCACAAGGAAAATAAAAACAAACGAAGTGCGCATTAATTCTGTTTCAGCTCATTAGCATATGTTTACTCAGTAATGCACCGAGTGTGTTTCTCAGTTTCTGAAGACTGCGTTAGAATCAGGGCTTCGGTTCCATGGCGGCACCGATACTTTGCTGGGCCAGAAGAAGAACCGCGTACATCAGGGGCTACAACTAAAAGTTTGTGACCGGCATCTTTAAAAAAAAAAAAAAAAAAAAAAAAAGACTCAAACGCTTTCTAATAATAAGAAACCCAGAACTGCTCACAGAGGGACGTACGCGGACGTATACAGTGAGGTAATGACGTGACGTTCACCATTGACCCGGCACTGACACCGGACATCTAGCTTAGCGCCACAGCCTCTAGCTTAGCGTCATGTCTGAAGGAAATGCATGTCGAAAACAACACACCAAAAAAGGAAATGTTGATGTTGCAGCTAATAGAGTTTGCTTAATATATGTGTGTGTTGTGTGTTGTGTGTGTGTGTGTGTGTGTGTGTGTGTGTGTGTGCGCATTCCAGGCTACGGCCACTGATCTCGGGACAGCCTGCTAAGAAACCACTCCTGGACCAGGTGCGTAATGATGTCTTGGCTCCTCCTTCTGTTACTAGTGCTCTCCTGCTGATCCCAGATCAGAGTTATTCCTGCTCCTGCGCTCTGGAGTTATAATGTACCACTGTAGTATGTACCGATTAACTGTTCTCAGATCAGTAAGCACAAGCAGGAATTATGATCAAAGGTGAAAGTTGCTTTACATCTGTAGAAATGTAATCAAATAAATAATTAATAATAATAATAATAATAATAATGACCCACAATGCTGGAATAATAATAATAATAGTAATAATAAGCTAAGCCCTATATATTTTTCCTTCTCGTCTTGTTATATATTTCGCTAAACTGCTCGCGGTTTTCTGTGTAGCTGGTGTCCGAGGCTCCGGCCGCCCCTGCTGCGGTTACCCAGAATGCCGCGGTGGTGGTGGAGAGCGGGCCCGTGGCGTACGAAGACGTGGGGGAGGAGGAGGACGAGGAAGAGGAGGAGCAGTGCGTCAGTGCCATGCAGCTCATGGGAGGAGACGGTCAGTCGATTCACCGCTTGTGTGATAAACCGCGATATTAAACATCACCGCCACACTAACTGTTTATCCTGATTTAACTCTTTTGTTTATTACAGATTATGGCTTCGACTTTGATGATGACGACTGATTTGCGTGTGAGAGAGACGGACTGCGAAAGACACAAGCTGCTACACACACACACACGCGCACACACACACACACACACACACACACACACACACACGCACACACACACACAGTATTCACTGCTGCTTTTGCCTTATACTTGAAGATATAGTATTGTTTCTCACACACACACACACACACATCATGTTACACACACTCATGGTTAGACATAATGCCTTCATATTGTCCATCTGTGTCTGATTACAACCCTGTGTGTGTTTTATGTCTAATAAGGTCCAATTAGTGAGACAGTGAGCACAGAACACGCTTCAGCTTGTCTGACATCTCTCTGTGATGTGTGTGTGTGTGTGTGTGTGTGTGTGTGTGTGTGCTTCCCTATAATTATATTAGCGTGACTTACACAGAGCAGAATGATGGCTCACGGATGATTGTGTGCATCTGAAATGGTTTAGATTTGTGTGTGTGTGTGTGTGTGTGTGTGTGTGTGTGTGTGTGTGTGTGTGTGTTGGAGAGAGAGAATGTAAGCAGCCAAAGACGGTGTGTCACAACAATATTGAAAATCTTGAATTGTGTGTGTGTGTGTGTGTGTGTGTGTGTGTGTGTGTGTGTGTGTGTGTGTGTGTGTGCGCGCTATGCTGCTGCTAGTCCAGAGTATTTAGGTTCCAGTTTCTTTCAGGTTCTTATTTGTAATTATTTTATTTAAGTTAGTGACACATGATGATGATGATTATGATGATGATTAGAAGGTAGTTTCTGATTTATTATTATTATTTTTTTTTTTGCACACACACTTGCCTTTGGAACCCGAGACAGCGATGCTGAATCTCAGCCGTACAGGATGCAATAAACCCAAAGTGATGTGAAGAGAATCTCAGTGATGTACAAAGACAATGTCGTGTTATAATGTATTATAATAATTAAACACTTATAGAGGAGTGTGTACACGTCAAGTGCTGGAGCGAAATGGAGTTTATATATTCCAGGTCGGAAACCAGTGATGCGATAAGTGTTTGCAATAAACAATGCAAAATTGGGAAGATAAAAAAAAAGTCGATTATTATAGGATTTATATTTGAGTATAATTTACGCTTAATATAAAGTGATGACGTCGGGGATAATGGTGGCTTAGATTAGGTGGTACAGTAGATATACTGTGTGTGTGTGTGTGTGTGTGTGTGTGTGTGTGTGTATACTGTGTATACCTCAGTTATTTTCTTTAGCTAAAGTTGCGTATGTGAACAATTGAGTATAGCGCTGTTGCCATGGTTACGCTTCAGCTCTATGGTTGGTTGTTTTTTTTGCTTTGATCTCAGTAGCTTCAACTTCAGCTTTCTCGTTGTAACTGTAACCGGGGTTGAAGTGAAACCAGGTAACACTCAGTACTGTACATGCACCTTGTGTGATACGTTTACATGGAGAATGGTCACGTGACTCATTTCTTCAGACCGCTGCAGCTTTTATTTCGTAGCGTCTTATTTATTATACAACATGCCTGTGAAGAATATTACTTATTACACGTATTACTGCGGAGTGCTGATGCGAAAACTGTACAAAGAGCAGAGGGACGTACACACTGCTGCCTTTAGTGTGTGTGTGTGTGTTTTCTTGAATGCAACTGGAGTATTAAAATCAGTGCTGATTGGACATTTCTGTGTGTGTGTGTGTGTGTGTGTGTGTGTGAGAAAGAGAGAGGTTTCAGATTTCTCAAAACCAACACACTGTTTCACTGCTGCCTCATAATTTAATCCTTTCACTCCCTCTAGTGGTGAGTAACAGTTGTTACATGCAGAGCTGCAACCTGCACAAAGGCCACTATTTTTAATCTGATTAACAAACACAGTTTCTTCTGATGAGATTCTTATTATTTAAATAGATTATAGTTTATTATCTAAACTAATTTATCCTGCTTTCTCCTGTGTTTTTCTCCTGACTTGTCATTTTCCTTTTTCTTAGAAATAAATGCTTGAACTGTCACTCCTCTTCCAAATGCTCCAGTGTCTATGTAAATGAGCTGCTGCTAAACCACGCCCCCCCCCAGAGAACAGCAAGGCAGAGGAACAACCCTGGGGGCGGGGCTCTTCTCATATGAGGTCACATTAAGGGGAAAATTGAAGCAGTTTGTTTAAACCCCTGGCCAATACAAACAAGTTGTTTTATGTTTGTACACACACACACACACACACACACACACACTGGGGACCCATTTGAATGTCTTCATTTTAAACTTCCAATCTAAGCTGCACAAGCGCTTTATAATGTTCCGGACCCGAAGCATCAGCGTCATGAGTCTGATTATTATAAGAATGAATCGTTGATGCCTTTTGTGTTCATCAGAACATGTGACCGAGCGTGTAATCCGGATTAGCTGTTAGCTTGTGAGTAACGCATGGTGCCAGGCTCTGTTAGTCACGTGATATATCATTAATTGCACATTTATAAAACCTCAAAATGATTATTTTTTCCCCCTTTGATCAGTGAAATGCTGAGATTTTTCTTTTCCATCATTCTTTCGAATGGCAACTGGGGGGGGGGGGGGGGCTAATACTTGTGAAAGGAAGAGTTGTAGAGGTTAATAATGCTGTATGTCTCCTAGCAGAACGAAAACATTACTTTAAATCTCTCTCACACACACACACACACACACACGCCTTCTGCTTGACCAGACAAGCATGATTTCCTGGAGTTGTTACACACAAGTTTTACTTAAAAAAAACAACAACAAAAAACTTTTTATACATTTGAAACTCTGATCTCACACACCTGCCTGATCAAAGAATGTAAACATCACTGCGATGCCTTTCCACTCATTAGTACTGGGGAGCCAATACTTTTGACACATGTGTTTTAAAACATCTTGAGAGAAAAAAACATCAAGTCCAGAATTCCGGAAGCCCTAATCTGTGATATAGATGTGTGTGTGTGTGTGTGTGTGTGTAAGCAGCTCCCTGCAAGTCAGCTCCTGTATAATTACTACATTACACACTGTTACTTGTTGAACCATCTAATTAGTCTGATGCGCTGATACAAACACGACACGGCTGCTGCCACACACACACACACACTCTCTCTCTCTCCCCTACTGGCTCAGTGCGCTTAACACGTTATACACACGTTATAAAAACGTGAACATGTTACAGTGACGTGGAATTGTTTAACTGGAGCCCTCACACTCTCCTCTGTACATCTCATTCACTTCTTTTATGAATAAATGAACACACACACACACACACAGTCTTGCATCTAGACCATCATTTATTCTGTCGTTTAAATGGAATATATTGACTCATACTGTATGTCGAACTGTGTGTATGTGTGTGTGTGTGTGTGTCTAAGAAGCAAGCGAGAACTTGTAGGGATTTTGTGGGACATTTTGCTATGCGGCTTTACGATGACGTCATGGGGAAAGTCCACGTTCTTCACAGACAATCAGTGGGGGTCCGGTGTCCACAAACTTTTGGTCTTACACTTGTGTATTATGCTAATTAGCGCGTAGATAATCACGCAGCATTTGATTTGCTTGTGCTTTATCTCAAAGTGGGTGAGAAAATTAATGAATTTAGCACAAAGCAGGAATATCAACATGCTTTCTTTCCTCAGAATTCTACATCTCTGTCTGTATCTGTCTATATATCAAATTACAGCATTTAATCAATCATTCTTGAACGACGACTAAACCCTCATGCCACAGATTTGTTTAACGAGAATCCACTTCACCCTCCTCCACTAGCACAAGTGTCACTCGTCACTAATCACGCCTTCCTATTAGACTATATTAGCTAATATTTTCTTGATGATTATTACGCGGGTTATTTCTCAGCACATCAGGAACAAGTTAAACGTTGACTTTAATTAACAGCAGATTTAGCGACTCGTAGTGATCATTTTATTAGCCCCGACAACTTGCTCATAATGGTGGCGCTGTTCCATCCTGGATACTGATTAGTTTATTTTAAGCCACTTCGTTTCTATAGTAACGGACCAGACTCGGGGGTGCTCCGATTGAAATTCCGTAAAAGTAAAGAGACATTTCTTTGGCATTTAGGGAAGGAGTCTCCAGTGTCGGCGCTTTGTAAGAATCAGAAGAATCAATTTAAATATGAATTAATTTCGGGAGAGAGAATAAAGAGAGGCTGGTGCACATCTGGTTGTAGCCGCTGTTACAGATGTGAGAACAGATGTGTTTTGCAGCGGTGGTATTACAGGAATGAAAGAAGAAGAATATAATAATAACTTTGAATGGTTCCTGAACCAAGACAAACTAAACGAATGGCTACAAATCATTGTTTATAAATAGTAAAAGCTCTCGTGTGTGTGTGTGTGTGTGTGTGTTTTGTGTTTGGTGTAAAATGAGGACAGAAGCTGAGATGAATAATTTTTCCTCCTCTATCAGTTCCTCAGCCTTTACACACAGATAACATCTCTACACACCTCACCACCGAGACATTTCAGCACCTGGATAAGTTCTGATTCATTCATCAGAGATTTCAGACCAAAGAGGTTAAACCGCAGAACGTAGCGTAGCGTTATTACTATGCTACATTAACGCCGGCCGAGGACGTCAGTGTTGAAAATGGCCATCTCACGAACACGATCGGTGTTTATTCAGTTCCGTGGTTACCCTCGGCGATGCATCTACACCTCTGGCACGCAAACCACCATGAAGGTAGATCGTGTCTCTAAGACAAACAGAGATCAGCTCAACCATCAACGCGGCCGGACCTCGCCGACGAACCCGAGCCTGATGCCCGTAAAAAAAACCCATCGGATTTCATCCTGCCGTCCGGTTTTATTTAGTCTGTTTGTTTTCTCACTCTTTGTCTTCTGCTCGATAAAGATCTTGCCGAGTCCCAGGTTTGGCATGTGTGAGTTATCAGACATGTAGAGACCAAATCTTCCTCACCTTACTTTCCTTTCTCTTGTTTTGTATTATCTTTTATCAAAAGCAGATTCTTTTCCGAGTAGACTCCTACGTGAACACGCGCGCACACACACGCGCGCACGAACAGCGTGAAGTGTCCTGGATTTGAAAGATATAATTGAGTTTCGGTAATCTGACACGTCTGTTTGGGTTTTTAATACCTGGATGGTTTTCGACAGACAACTGTTGATGTTACAGAACCTTCACAGTCGTGTCTCGGTGTTCACATGGCGCCTGAGAGGAGTGTATGTGTGTGTGTGTGTGTGTGTGTGAGACTGTTTTTAAATCCTGCAATTGTTCGTACCTGCTCATGAAGGTCACGAATCAACTTACTTGGTTCTGCTTCCCAAAATCTACAAACAGCAGCAGTAGTTCTGAAGTAACCAGCGTTAACCGTACTGCGCCGGATCATCACATCACACGGCTCCAGCGTGTTCACGTTAATCCGATGGCCTCTCGGTGCAGGGAAGCCTGTTGTGCTTTGAACTTTAAAACTTTAATTACACGGCGAACAGGTCCAGGAGACGCCGCGTAGATACGAGACACCGGGGCCGAGTGACACATTACAGTTACTCACATCATCACTCTGTACGGCTGAGGCGAGCAGAAAAGCATCTCACAACACACACCATGTCGAAGCCTGAGGTGGATCACACCGGATACACAGCAACACCCAGAGTGATGGGTTGAATTAATACCAGGAGTGTTGTGTATTGTAGTGCACTCTAGTGTTGTATGATGTATTGTGTTGGATTACTCATGATGGTGTGTTGAATTAACACCAAATTTTTTGATGTATTAACAACTGTAGAGTTCTTTTGGATTAAAATCTAGTGAGTGTTGTGTTGGATTACTGCTAAGAATATTGTGTTGATAAAAATAATGTGTGTTGTGGTTGTTTTGTGTCGTATTAACACCTAGAGTACTGTGTTGGATTAACACCAAGACTGTTGTTTCGAATTAACACACAACGTATAGATTCAAATTAACACTCGGACTATTGTCTCGGATTAACACTCGGAATATTATGTCGGATTAATTCAATTCAATTCAATTTTATTTGTATAGCGCTTTTAACAATTGACATTGTCTCAAAGCAGCTTTACACAATCAAAAGAATTATTTAAGTTTGTATGTGAAAATGTGAATTTGTATGAATCGAAGCACTTGTTTTGTATTGTGTCTGGATGTTGTATTGTGTTTGGATTAACACTTGTAGTATTGTGTTGGAGTAACACTCGGAGTATTGTGTTGGAGTAACACTTGTAGTATTGTGTTGGAGTAACACTGGGAGTATTGTGTTGGAGTAACACTCGTAGTATTGTGTTGGAGTAACACTCGTAGTATTGTGTTGGAGTAACACTGGGAGTATTGTATTGGACTAACACTTGTAGTATTGTGTTGGAGTAACACTGGGAGTATTGTGTTGGAGTAACACTGGGAGTATTGTGTTGGAGTAACACTCGGAGTATTGTGTTGGAGTAACACTCGTAGTATTGTGTTGGATTAACACTGGGAGTATTGTGTTGGAGTAACACTGGGAGTATTGTGTTGGAGTAACACTGGGAGTATTGTGTTGGAGTAACACTCGGAGTATTGTGTTGGAGTAACACTTGTAGTATTGTGTTGGATTAACACTGGGAGTATTGTGTTGGAGTAACACTTGTAGTATTGTGTTTGAGTAACACTTGTAGTATTGTGTTGGAGTAACACTGGGAGTATTGTGTTGGAGTAACACTGGGAGTATTGTGTTGGAGTAACACTCGTAGTATTGTGTTGGAGTAACACTGGGAGTATTGTGTTGGAGTAACACTGGGAGTATTGTGTTGGAGTAACACTTGTAGTATTGTGTTGGAGTAACACTTGTAGTATTGTGTTGGAGTAACACTCGGAGTATTGTGTTGGAGTAACACTCGGAGTATTGTGTTGGAGTAACACTGGGAGTATTGTGTTGGAGTAACACTCGGAGTATTGTGTTGGAGTAACACTGGGAGTATTGTGTTGGAGTAACACTGGGAGTATTGTGTTGGAGTAACACTGGGAGTATTGTGTTGGAGTAACACTGGGAGTATTGTGTTGGAGTAACACTGGGAGTATTGTGTTGGAGTAACACTGGGAGTATTGTGTTGGAGTAACACTGGGAGTATTGTGTTGGAGTAACACTCGGAGTATTGTGTTGGAGTAACACTTGTAGTATTGTGTTGGAGTAACACTGGGAGTATTGTGTTGGAGTAACACTCGGAGTATTGTGTTGGAGTAACACTCGGAGTATTGTGTTGGAGTAACACTTGTAGTATTGTGTTGGAGTAACACTGGGAGTATTGTGTTGGAGTAACACTCGGAGTATTGTGTTGGAGTAACACTGGGAGTATTGTGTTGGAGTAACACTGGGAGTATTGTGTTGGAGTAACACTTGTGGTATTGTGTTGGAGTAACACTGGGAGTATTGTGTTGGAGTAACACTGGGAGTATTGTGTTGGAGTAACACTGGGAGTATTGTGTTGGAGTAACACTGGGAGTATTGTGTTGGAGTAACACTGGGAGTATTGTGTTGGAGTAACACTGGGAGTATTGTGTTGGAGTAACACTTGTGGTATTGTGTTGGAGTAACACTTGTAGTATTGTGTTGGAGTAACACTGGGAGTATTGTATTGGAGTAACACTGGGAGTATTGTGTTGGAGTAACACTGGGAGTATTGTGTTGGAGTAACACTTGTGGTATTGTGTTGGAGTAACACTGGGAGTATTGTGTTGGAGTAACACTGGGAGTATTGTGTTGGATTAACACTTGTGGTATTGTGTTGGAGTAACACTGGGAGTATTGTGTTGGAGTAACACTGGGAGTATTGTGTTGGATTAACACTTGTGGTATTGTGTTGGAGTAACACTGGGAGTATTGTGTTGGAGTAACACTGGGAGTATTGTATTGGAGTAACACTGGGAGTATTGTGTTGGAGTAACACTGGGAGTATTGTGTTGGAGTAACACTTGTGGTATTGTGTTGGAGTAACACTGGGAGTATTGTGTTGGAGTAACACTGGGAGTATTGTGTTGGATTAACACTTGTGGTATTGTGTTGGAGTAACACTGGGAGTATTGTGTTGGAGTAACACTGGGAGTATTGTGTTGGAGTAACACTGGGAGTATTGTGTTGGATTAACACTTGTGGTATTGTGTTGGAGTAACACTGGGAGTATTGTGTTGGAGTAACACTGGGAGTATTGTGTTGGAGTAACACTGGGAGTATTGTGTTGGATTAACACTTGTGGTATTGTGTTGGAGTAACACTGGGAGTATTGTGTTGGATTAACACTTGTGGTATTGTGTTGGAGTAACACTCGTAGTATTGTGTTGGAGTAACACTGGGAGTGATGGATTAACACTCAGACCGTCTACAGTGTGCATACTGTAGGTTCATCTGGAAATGAAGTGTAAAAGTGTTAAATTCCTCAGTGCAGGTGAAAACTGTAAGAAAACGAATCACAGTTCTGTTCATTATTTGTAAAGTGGTTTAGGATTAAAGATGTAAAAAAAAAAGATTCATTCATTCATTCATCTTCTATACCGCTTAATCCTGTGTTCAGGGTCGCGGGGGACCTGGAGCCTATCCCAGGAGACTTCGGGCACTAGGCGGGGTACACCCTGGACAGGGTGCCAATCCATCGCAGGGCACACACACATACACACACTCACACACCCAATCACACACTACGGGCAATTTGGGAACGCCAATTAGCCTAACCTGCATATCTTTGGACTGCGGGAGGAAACCGGAGTACCCGGAGGAAACCCACCAAGCACGGGGAGAACATGCAAACTCCATGCACACAGAGACGGGAATCGAGCCTGGCCGGGGAATCGAACCCAGACCCTGGAGGTGCAAGGCGACAGTGCTAACCACTACACCACCGCACTGCCAAAAAAGATTCAAATTAGATGTAAAATTTAGGATCAGTATTAGAAAGTACACAGTTTTAATTATATAATTATTTTAGATAAAATTAGATTATTTAAATATTTGATGTGCTTTGATCTACAAAAAAATAGAATCAGCAGACATATTTTTAATATAATACTTTCTTAACCTTTATCTCTTAATTTTTTTTAAAGTGATGATCCAGTTCCATCCATGTTGTTATAATTTATTTCCTGATCAGATGGAATGCGTGACGGTGAGTTTCAAAAACAGAAAAAGGAAGTTTAGAAGATGGTTGTTTTCATTCTGTTCTGCAAAGGGAGGCACGAGGGGCTGATGATGCTCTCAGTTTCCTTGTGCACCGATTGTGGAATTCCCCTCCCTACGGATCTCTCTCTCTCTCTCTCTCTCTGTATTTCTCCTCCTCCTCCTCTTTACGCTCCCTTCTTTTTCTTCTCCTCGACCTTAAATAGCAGGAAATGTTACCTAATGCCAAAAAAATGTCTAAACGTGTAAAACAATTACACAGGAACTCAAGCAGGGACCAAGAAATTTTCCTCCCCTGCCCGGGGTTCCTGCTCGGAAACGCTCGGCAGCCGACGGAACGCTGAGTGACTGAAGAGTGAATAACAGAGCCGATGTTCCAGAACACCGATGCAGGTCTTTCTGTCTTTTAACCTGGAGACCTGTTTTCATTGTTTCGATAGAGAGTTGAAGAGTCAGATGTTTGGGCTTGCAGAGTTTTGTTTTCCTGTAAATGCTGGATTCTTTGAACATTTCATTTGATCTGTGATGTCAGGAAAAAATCAAGAGCGGAGATGTTTAAAAGCTTCTGACACGAGTTCTGCTTACAGATGATGTCATGATGTCATGTCAGGTCAGGATGGTGTCTGCAGCTGGAAGCCTGCGTTACTTCGCTCTTTAATAACTCACTCACGTCATGCTCAACTAGTCACAGGTCATGGACACACACACACACACACACACACAGTCCACTGGGATCTCTCAGACAACACAATACACACTCAGTCTGTGTGTCTCCGTCTATTCTCATCAGCATCTGACCAACACAATGTCTGTGTGTGTGTGTGTGTGTGTGTGTGTATATACATATATATATGTATGTATGTATGTATGTATATGTGTGTGGATGGGTGTGTGAAAGAGACTCCGCCCTCCTGTATAACCCTACACTAATGAATGATTGGCACAGCTGCCAGAGCTGATAAGAACTAAACACGCACATAAAAACCTGCTCTTGCTTCCGAAAGCTGTAGTAAAAAAAAAAAAAAAAACCTTGTCTCTGATATAGAATTATAAGAAAACACACAGACTAATTATTAATAAAATCATTATAGAAATGCAGTGGATCTGTAAAAACATGACCTGAGGTTAAGGTTCGAAGCTGACTTGTTGCTGTTTGTTCTCACTCACGAATGAGTCCCTCTATTAAGCATCATAACACAAACTATTTTTTTCAGCTGCTATGTATAAAATTAATCCCGCTTCCATTTAAAAATATTAATCTATAACATTTTGTGAATTTAACATCTGTGAATTTATGTGAAATGCAAGAACTATGTGCACCGACTGGCCTTAACATTAGCACCACTGACAGGTGAAGGAATGACACTGATTATCTTGTTACAGCGCCACCTGTCAGGGGGTGGGGTATATTAGGCAGAAAAGAACAGTAGGTTCTTGATGATGTTGATGTGTTGGAAGCAGGAAAAATGGGCAAGTGTAAGGGTCTGAGCGACTCGGGTCGCGACACGGGCCAGTGTGTGATGTCTAGACGTCTGGGTTAGAGCGGCTCAAAAACAACCGGATTTGTGCTCACAGTTTGCTGTGGTCAGGACCGACCAAAAAAAACAGCAACAGGGTCATGAGCAGCCAAGGCTGGTCTGTCTGGTCCAATCCAACAAAAGAGCTACTGTAGCACAAAGTGCTGAAAAAGTGAATGCTGATTCTGATAGAAAGGAATAAGACAGTTATTTGCATATGGAGTTGCGTAGCTGCAGACAGGTCAGGGTGCCCATGCTGTCCCGTATCTTCCACTCAAATCTCCTACACTGGGCACGAGAGCTTCAGAACTGGACCACGGAAGAAGGTGGCCTGGTCTGATGAATCACATTTTCTTATACATTAAAAAGTGTGGCGAGCAGGTGGAGGCAGAGTGATGCTCTGGGTGATGTTCTGCTGGGAACCCTGACCAGTTTACACTCCTCCATGGAGACGGTGTTCCCTGATATCAGTGTCCTCTTTCAGTAGGGTAAGTTCAATCCATGTACGATCCATCCTCGCAACGTACAGGAAATGTAAGTATACGGTATAAATACAAACACTGTATAGTTCAACATAGTACAGTCTTTAATAAGCAGATTTTGTTAGATGAAATTTTCTTAAAACTGCGATTATGCAAAAAATTATGTTCATACACATACTAGAGGCAGTTTTAATTGGCTATCAATTCTGGAACACCAATTAACTTATTTATTAATTAATCTGCATGTTTTTGGACTTTGGGAGGAAATCGGAGGAAACCCACCAAGCACGAGGCGGGAATCGAACCCGAACCCTGGAGGTGCAAGGCGACACTGCTAACCACTACACCTCTGTATCGCCTATAAATAAAACTGAACAAGAAAAATGTATGCAAATCTACTTGTAAATTCTTTTTTATTTAGACTATTTGTAAGAGGGATTTGTGATAAACAGATAAGTAAAATATCAATTAACAATCAATTAACTTATTACTAATGCAAAGCAATGTGTAAAACCACTGAAACATTTAATATCTATTCAGTCCTGCCTTTCAAATGTACTAGAAATCAACTTTGTGTTTTATTCTCTTTATGAAACAGTGAAACAGGTGGCGATGCGGCTGTAGCGTCTCTCCCGTCTCGTCTCGCCACACACGGCGATAGAGCTTCGCCCTTTTTTTTTTATTTTTTTAAAGATCCGTTTGATCCCCAGACATCAGGTCATTGCTCAGATCTTCACCGTCAGTCATTAAAGAGCGCTGAAAGACAAACACACACAACCTAAAGCTCATCAAACACATCCAGCAGACAGCAGGGCATCAGGGGGGGGGCATGGCTGTTGTACGAGGTCAGAGGTCAAGTGTGTTCTCTCACATGCCATCAGTCACACGACTGACCCAAAATAAAGAACTTAACACCCTCAGTGAGAGATGCGGGGTTTCCATCTGTGTGTGCATGTGTATATAAAAATAGTACATGAAAATAAAATAGAAATGTATATATGGAGGCACATTGTGGCCTTGCAGCTCCAGGGACGAGGGTTCAATTACCGCCTCATGTGTGTGTGTGTGTGTGTGCAGTTCACATGGTCTCCCAATGCTTAGATGCCAATCCATCGCAGTCCACACACTCATTCACACTATGGTCAATTTGTGAACACCAATTAGCCTAACCTGCATATCTTTGGACTGTGGGAGGAAACCGGAGTACCCGGAGGAAACCCACCAAGCACGGGGAGAACATGCAAACTCCATGCATACAGAGACGGGAATCGAGCCTGGCCGGGAATCGAACCCAGACCCTGGAGGTGCAAGGCGACAGTGCTAACCACTACACCACCGCGCCGCCGCCCAAAGACATACAGATTACTTTAATTGATGTTCTCAAATTGCCCATAATGTGTGTGTGTGTGTGTGTGTGTGTGTGTGTGTGTGTGCTGTCCAGGGTGTACCCCGCCTCGTGCCCAAAATTCTTTTGGGATAGGCGCCAGGTCCCTTTTTTTTTTTTTTTTTTTTTTTTAGAAAAAAAGACCCAAAACTAAAGTTTTGGCACCTCCTGAGACAGAAATCATCTAACTCACAAGGTGCCCTCGGCATGCACGAGTACTGATATCGCTAACCGCTCGACTCCGCTGTAAATACAGTTTACTTAAGAATCGTTTACGACTTCTCTCTGACTTCATTACATATTAAACATTGTCAAGGTTACGAACACGCCGCGTTTGTTCTGCATTTCCTTAGATTGTGCCGCGAATTGTTCAGATATATTTTCTTGACTCGGCTCAGCGAAGGAGCAACAATGGCTCTGCATAAGGAAATTTCCTCTCTTTATTTGAACAGAATGGACCGAGTCAGAGAACGAGATTAGATTTGGGACGTCACTTTTTCTTTTTTCTTTTTTAGTAAACAGTGCGACAGGGAGAACGTGGGGATTTACTGAAGTGCAGACAGACCGGGTCTGATAACACGACTAATTACAGACTTACACACAACCTTCCGCTCTAATCTTATTAAACTGTTTAAAGTGTTAGCGATACGAGCGCTCATTTGCTCTGTTAGCATTTAGCCGAAAAGTTCCCACACACACGTTCCCACGTTTTTTTTTTTATTTTTTATCAGAGCTGATAATTTAATGGCTGTGATCCAGAACTGCTGCGTTAAACTACTGAAAGTATATTGGAGGGTTTCAAAATCACTGGAATATAAATAACCACCATATTAACGAGAGTTGTTGTTGATACTGCAGCTAGCAGTTTGCTAACGGATTGCTAACGGTTTGTTTGTGTGAACTAGCACTCGGAGAACGTCATACACCAGCTTTGTTCTGGCTAGGTTTTTTTGTTTAACTCTTGATAGGAAACAAATTATGTTGTTTAGTATAAGAGACATTTTCAAAAACCATGTAAATGTATAGACATGAATTCTGATGTTTAGGATCGCATGCTAGCTCTTTTAGCGGGCAGTTTAGTTAGCTAGCTCATTTTCAGCAGTAATCCGCTTGTTTATTTCTTAGAGCTGATGGATATTAAAGGATAAATTTAAATACATTCAATTAAATAAAATACCTCGGAAAATGTTTATATGTTGAAAAGTTTCAGAAAACAAATGAAACACTTAAAAGACACGAGTGCATTTATGATTTAAACAATCCATTGTTGTTATTTCTGTTATCTGTATAAGTAAAAGAAAGGTTTTGTCTGTACACTGGTCACGACTCACTCTTGCAATGATATCTTTGCGTTTCATTTTGTCGCAGCATCACACAAAACTGTCTGAACAGAATTTAATGAGACTTTTACAGTCCTTAGATCTCTGCCTGAAGTTTAACTGAAATCACAATGTTGAGTAAAAGTGATGAACATTCATTCATTCATTTTCTATACCGCTTAATCCTGTGTTCAGGGTCGCGGGGGACCTGGAGCCTATCCCAGGAGACTTCGGGCACTAGGCGGGGTACACCCTGGACAGGGTGCCAATCCATCGCAGGACACAATGTTATGAACAGTTATGTTCAAACACATGAACCAATAGATATTAATTACAATTAATAAGTGGTATAAGTGAATTTTAACACGCTGGAGTCGTTTTAAGACAAAACTTCATCTTTATCTGATCGACTTTTTCCATTTCTCATCTGTGATTCTCTCTCCGATTACCGAACAGGGAGTGTATTTGTCTGAGCACCAAAGAAGGACAACTTAGTGTAAACAAGGCGTCAGATACTCAACCTTACAGAATGTCATTTCTGTCTGTTAATAAGTTAGACAGAGAGTTCTGCTGTACAGAAACACACACGTACACGTACGTGGACTTCAACCTCAAATAATAATAATAATAATAATAATATCACTGATTACATTAAAGCGGATCCTTTAGCCTTTTAACTATTTGTACAACTAGAATATTCAGAATATATATTCAGAATATTCAGTTATTGTCACATGTACTTTTTACAGCACAGCGAAATTTCTTCTTCGCATATCCCAATTAGGAAACTGGGGTCAGAGCGCAGGGTCAGCCAGCTTACAGCGCCCCTGGAGCAGATAGGGTTACTTACCCTAGTTTCCAATAAACGTCGGAACACTTGGTTTCTACATTTTCTTAAATTACCTGTTTTTCTTTTTATTTGTTTAGTATTTGAAAACGTCACCATTTCCACCATTTCGCTCACAGTGGACCTGTTTGCCTTCGCAAATACCATCTGTTTGGACAAGCAAAGATCACAAGAAACATTGCTCTGTGTGTGTGTGTGTGTGTGTGTGTGTGTGTGTGTGTGTGTGTGTGTGAAAGTTCCTGAGCCTAATCTGATGCCTTCCCTATTTTTTTACCCCTCTTTTATCCCTTGTTTTTAATCCCTTGCTTTTCATCCCAATTCTTTGTCTAAAAGCTCAAACTGCTATAAATAGTAAAGCTGTCTAGACTTAAAATAGACCCTGTTTCTTTGTTTCTGCTCCACTTTTGTTCTCCTCTTTCATCCCTCCATGCTTCTATTGAAACTCTTTGCCTGATATTTTAAATCAATCCATCATTCAGTAGAAATGGTTTCATAGAGAGTAGACCTGGTGTGTGTGTGTGTGTATTTTATACACTCCTGGGGATTTTGCATGATTATTTCTAAAAAACGATTGTACTTGAAATTATTTGCGAAAGAAAAACACTACATGGATCCTTCAATACTTTGTGCAATTAAACAAATAAAGTACACCTTAGAGTTTTAAAAGTTACTAAAGAACAGGGGGATTTTGCACTCCTTCTTTTTTTCTCTCATCCTTCCATTGTGCATTAATTTTTATTATTTTTTTTATCTTGCAAGAGACTTAAACAGAGCATTGCATACAGTATGCTCCTATGGTTACTGTACTTTCAGCACTTGTGGACCCTTTCAGAAAGACCCTGTGTACACCAAAAGCCCATGAAGAACCTTTGAGAAAGTGTATCATCACAAGCTGTGTAGATTGTTTAGAAATGTTTTTGAAAAGGTTCTGAAGTGTATTTATTACCCGGGTAAGTGTATAGAAGGGACTTCAAACTTGTTGTTGTTAGAACATATCAGGAGTTTTACTCAAATGTCTTGGCACTTGTTTTTTTTTTAAGGTAACTGTTTCTTCAAAGGATTCTTGCCTTTCTCAAAAGGTTCAAGCTGGACACGTTCTAAACATGAAGCACTCTGAGGTAGGATCCCATGTCAAATCTTTACATGCTCCTCCAGCAGGATGACTGAAGAACACTTAAGAGCATCCAGACGCTGAACATATGATGGAAATGATAAGATAAATGTTGCGCAATAGGTTCTTTTGAAGATGATAAATCAGACTCTGTAAGTCCAGATCTGCAGCAGTGCATCACCGGAAAGGATGAGCATCAGCAGAGGGCGCAAACACACACCCGTAAGCCCAAATGCCCTGTGGTTTGTTTTGAACTATATGGGTATTTCATTATAGGCTTTAAAATCATGACAGGATTCTGCAGTATAGTACCGGTCATAATATGATTTGGATATTAGAACGATTTTTTTTCTGTCTTAGCAAGGTAATGGTGATTGGTGTCTTCAGGACATCCTCTGCTGTGAACATGTTCTTACATTTCTCAAGGGAGCTCTCATTCTAAATGGAAATGTGCTTCAGTTTCAAATGATATTTGTTTGCTTTATATTTTATAATTCCTGCAAAAGTCTGAGGTTGTAATGGATGGAGGTAATAAAAGAAGATTTTTCTGACTTTTCAAATATGTGATGCTAAAGCCAGAGTATGCAATCTGTGCTCCAGGGCTGGGTGAAATTCTGGATGAAGAAGAAAGAAACGGCCAGATCTCTCTCTCTCTCGCTCTCAATTGTGCATGCCAAAAATGTCATCAAGTGTATCTAAGAAACCAAAAAAATCAACAGTCTTTGTTCTTGGTGAATCCAGCAATGAGGTTAGGACAGGAAGGTTTCAGCTTGTCTAACTGCTTTTATAATATAAATGATAATTAGAAATCACATCATTTAAAGTATAGTTCTTCTTCTTCTTCTTCTTAAGAAAATATATTTTCTTTAGGTTTTGAAGCTTTTAATAAAATTTAATGTTTAATTATAGTTGTCCATTAAAAAATGTTCTTTGTGTTCTCTACCTCTTTTTCTTCTTATTATTACAAATACAGATCACATATATTATATGGATTTATTATCTATACAGTATGAATAAAAGATTGTACATTGGTTAGAACTTGCTCTTGCACTTACTGTACATTGCATTTCTTATACATTGGACGACCCGAAATCAGTCTGAGAAGGTTTTCTGGTTTTCAGTTTTGTGTGATGCCCCCATCCCCCCCCCCCCACACACACACACCCCAAACACACTTCAACGGTCCTTTAGCTACATATATATTTAAACTACAATAGTTTTTATTAAATAACTAAAGTAGTTTCACTCTTGACACTTTACTGGAATTGGACTTTGATCAGTTATACTGTTATTCCATATGATCATTTATTGTACATTTCAATTGTACAATTATTTTTAGTGCAATATGTAACTTACTGTGTGCTATATTTAATTCTATTTTTACTTCTATTTATTGTTATTTTTCTTTACATTTTTATTTATTTAATTAATTTTTTTCCTTGTCTAATCTAATTCTTTCCTTTCTTCCTGGTAAATTAATCAAAGCAACTGTATAAATAAGACAAAGCAATTTCCCTCCCTAATAAAGTTCTTTGAATCTTGAAATGAATCTTGAATTAATTACAATAACTTGTTTTTTGTTTTTTGCTGTTTTTTTTTTACTAATTAAAATTAAGCAGGTTAGATCGAGTAAAGCTCTATTATAAAATATAAAATAGCATTTATATTAATATTAATTACACTTAGTTTAAGATAAACATACAAGTGCTCAACTAATCAGTGAATGACTGGTCGTCCCGTCCTACCTCCTCGGTGATTGGCTGCCCGGAGCCCCTGTTAAGGAGACGCAGGTTGTGATTGGCTCGTTCATGTGTCACTCAATGCGTACACACTCTGTACGCGCGTGTGTGAGTGAGCGCGTGAGGCCGGGAGGGCGTACTGTAGGTGAGCGTGAGTGAGAGCGCGCGCGCGCCAGCGATCCGGGCAGTGTGCTTGTAACTTTTCCTCACTCACGCGCTACTTCTTCTCTTCTCACTCTCTCGCGCGCGGCGTGACGGACGTGCTCGGCTCTTGGGAGCGCGCTTATGATGGAGCACCGCGTTCCGCTGTCCGCGTGCTCACCGTGAAGCCTCACCGGAGTCATGTGGAGCGGCACGCGCGCTTCCCTGCACTCGGTTTGCCTCATTCTGACGTTCTGGTTTGAGGTGAGGGAGAGAGAGAGACCGTTAGGACCGTTGTGGCCGTTATTTCTGATCGCGTGCGTTTGAAATTTCAGAATGAGGAATTCTAACGGAATTTTAATGCTCGTTATGATGTAATGCTTAATTACTCATTAAGTCTCATAAACTCACTAATTAAATTAATTGAGTAATTGTGAATGATTTCCTAATCTTACGCTTTAATCTGTACTTGTTGATGGAAATAGAGATTATCTTTATATATTTACATATTTAAAGTAATAATAAGAATTATTATTATAATAAATCAGTCAGTCTTGTTTTTATTGGGATACACTGATTCGATTTGACCGGACCGCACCGGTATCAGTAAACGATATGTATACAGTTCATACAGCAGATTGCATATATATATACATTTGTGTATTTCTTAACAAAACTTTTATTTCTGTACTTTTCGAGCCGGAGAGTCTCTCTGCAGTCTGAACAGCAAAGCTATAAATCTGATCTCACGCACAGTGTCGTAGTGACACTAGAGTTTTTTTTGATGATATCTGATCCAGCAGATGCTGCGTCCCGGACCGTTTCCCTGATCACTGCGTTTCCCTTCAGGTGTGCTTGGCGTCCGGGTACGTGGAGCTGCGTGTGATCGGCGTGGAGAACAGGAACGGGGAGCTGGCGAACGGCGGGTGCTGCGGTGGAGAGAAGGGGGTGGGGCGGGGCCAGGAGTGCGGCGCTGTGGAGTGCAACACGTATTTCAAGGTGTGTCTGAAGGAGTACCAGGTGGAGGTCATGACCTCCGGACCGTGCTCGTACGGAACAGCTAGCTCACTCGTCCTCGGGGGCAACTCGATTCGGCTCGATGGATTCAGTAATAACCGGAACAAAGCCAACAGCGTGGGGACTTTAATCATTCCGTTCCAGTTCGCCTGGCCGGTGAGTCTGTCTGTCTGTCATCCATCCGTCTATACAACGATCTTGTTTATTTATTTATTTATTTTAATGCATGAATGTACAGTAAATGTAAGTTCTGTCAATATGACCCTGAAAAAACGGTAAAATCTCCAAATGTTGAAATATCCTCAGTGACATCATCCTGTGTGAATTCTGACTCTGACAGTTCCTCAAACTCAGCTACATCACTACAGTTCAGAACGAGTCTGAACTAGACAGGAGCGTGGGAATGTTGGAATAATCCCGCTCGCTCACACGCAGTTCTTGTTTTGGTTTCAACCTGACTGTGATTTTCTGACGAGTTCTATTGGTTCTCTTTCTGAAGTAACAAACAAACAAACAAACAAACCTGAATAATACAGCATATGTGTGTATTTGTGTCCACTATCTGATCTACATATCTGTCGAATGACACGTGTCATGTAACGTGAACGCACCAGATGTGGTGGTGAAGTCCTGGAGGACACTGAATTGAATGCTAGGAGTATTATTATTTTTTATTATTATTATTATTATTTCCGAATATTTTGAATCTCCCGGCCCCCCTCTGGTTGCACGATGCATAATGATATGTAGCTTATGACTCTCGTTGCTGTTGAAAAAGTGTTTTCATGATGTAACTGGAATCGGATCGACGTCAGGTAACGTTTGGAGTCATTTTGACAGCTTCACTTCACTCAGCGCCGGCTCGAGTGCCTTCCTCGTATTCCTCTGAAACCAGACGGTTATGCAGGACATGGCGAAGACACAGAGACAGGACTGGATTGTCTGTCTTATCTACAGATGTGTTATTCTCACGTACAGAAGAATTAAAGAAGCTACAGATGGATTCCATGTTTTCAGGGAAGAAACGGACCTGCAAAAAATAAATAAATAAAAAATAATGGGGTTAACGTGCAGTTACATTTTTCTCCAGCGGGTGGCGCACAAGCTTGTTACTGACAGAAAACCTACGGAGAAAAAACATCGAAATGTTAAACAGAAAAGCTTTGATTCAGCTTCAGTCTGAAAGGCTCTTCCTGTTTATTTTTAAACAACACATTTTGATTTAGTGAAAAAAAATTATTTTACATTGTAACGTCACCGTAGGTCAACAGGTACAACGTTACATACAGGTGATTTAGGTCATGTGACCCGCAGTTTGAATATTCGGAGTCGGTGATGCTTGCTTTGAAAGTTAGGTGTATTCAGAATCAGGTTACACGCACGTGTTCTTTATTCCATCGGTCCACCTGCTCTTGTCGTGTGTGTGGGGTCGTGTGGGGGCCTGGAGACACCGTGGAAGGGCTGTACACCCATCACAGGGTGCGAACCTGAGATTCGAACCCCTAACCTCTAAATCTTTAGGATTAAGATGATTCACATCATGTGCATGTAGTTCACACCTCTGATGTTCTACATAGTTTTTCCCCCAGAGACATCAGCTTTAAATAGGAGCAGCGTGTGCCTTTAAAAGTCAAGGAAAACTAATAAGGGAGAAAAAGAATCTTCTAGTTTCTAGTTCTAATCATTCAGTTTGGTGGGATTTTCCACGTTGTACAGATTAAGTAAGTAAATAAAGTGATATTAAGTGATTATAGATGTATGGTTACTGTTTGAGGTGAAGATCAGAGCTGAACACGTCTTTTATTCATGAGGAGTTTGTGTAGGGAGGTGAGGAAGACGACATTCCTACTCCACAAACGTGAAGACGGAATAATCACACACGATTCTTCTGGATGCCAAAGCGCTCGTGAGGTCAGACTGATAATCCCTCCTTGACATGAACTGAAGAAGGATGTAAAGCAGAAGCTAAACAGTGATAATGTTGAATCTCGGTCAGGCTCTGGAGATAAGAAAAGGTTTGTGTGTGTGTGTGTGTGTGTGTGTGTTTGTGTGTGAGAGCGAAGGAGAGACGAGAACCAACACGTTCACACTGATGTACTGTATGTGGAAAAAGGAGACCGAAAGAGTGTGTGTGTGTGTGTGAGAGAGAGAGAGAGTGTGTGGGAGTGACCCGTGTGATCAATTTCGACATGCAGCGTTGCCGAATATCCAGGACAGATCGAAAAAGATTAGAGAAATTCTTTGGCATGTTGTGTTTCACGGTTTAACTGAAATAGACGACACAACACCTGAGGTGAGATTCCAAACAAGTCCCCGAGAAACCACAGAGGCACAGCAGAGATTTTATTTAATTTAATTTTATTTACACAAGTTTTATTATCGTCTAAATCAGACCCGGATATTTTAAGGCCCGCGGAAAGGTTATATGGAAATTAAGAAAATAAAACCTACTATCAAATTTTGAATAAATGCCAGATGTGCTTCACATCTCCACCTAGAACATTCAGCCTGACTGTGATGCTCTTGTTAAAGCTCTACAGAAGCTGGATTTCTCTCACTGAACAAGAAAAAAACACTGAAACGTGTTTACATTGATTTTTTTCTGCACTGTTTGGCAGTTGGACAAAAATGTTGTGAGTTATGTTACATTATTACATCTCTCATTATCCAACAATAACACACACTCTTACCAGCTTCTGTAAACAATGCTGTTTACTTAATTCAATGTAGAAATAAAATTAATAACCAGAGTAGATTTCAAACTTTTGGCTCGGGCCTCTACAATATTTTCTGCTTATCATTTGGCCCCTGGGCAAAAATAATTGCCCACCCCTGGTGTAAATCATTCCTCAGGGGTTCTTGAGTGTCATCACACTGTTGTATAAATGAATTAGTGACGACTCGCCGATGAAGGCAGAGAAAGGCGTACGGTACACGTTATTAAAGGGTGCCAATACTTTTTAGTATTGTGTAGAATATGAGATATTGTGAACATAGATAGACATTATATATTATAGATCACACACACACACACTTTCTGTATCCAATCCACCCAAATCCATTCTAATCCAACAGAATCTATTCCAACATAATTCTAATCAAATCCAGTCGAATCTAATCCCTTCCAGTCTAATCCAGTTCAATCCAGTCAGGATATAAAGGCGTCCAGACATGCAGCCGTGTATCACCTGAGTGCTTAGTGAGTTTAGTGAGTGAATCGTCACAGATTGTAAATGAACATGAGACACTGAGATGCTGTGAAGATTAAAAATCGGTTCGTTTTTATCAGGATTAAGCCTTGAGTGTCAATTCCGTCACTCAATCGCTCTTAACAAAGGAACAATGGAGTGTGAATACAAATACAGCAGCGTTTTTTTCTTTCTGTCTGTCAGTGTGATGAACTGAATCGCACCAATGCAGGTATTGTTGACTTGAATCAAGACTTCTGATTCAATTCGAAGCAGCTTTTTTTCCTACAGATTTTATAAAAATTACTAAAAATGTCTAAAAGTGTCTAATATACATTGAAGTGCAGCGTAACGTCCGCTGTTGATAATTTTAAACGTTATGTCGAGTACAAAGCATCTGCTCCACACTGCTGGATCATCTGCTCCACACTCCAGCCCAGGAGGGGGCGGTGTTGCACCAAGCCGCCCGTAAATTCAAAAGAAGAAAAGCGATTTTTTTTTCTACGGACACTGGAGTTTAAACGCTTCAAAAAAGTGTGAATCGACTCTGAACGGAAAACCGACTCATTAATTCAGTTCATTGTAAACAGCGATTGATTAATCGGGTAATAAATTAAATCGCACCTCTCTCCTGCTAATGTGTGATTCGTAGTTAGGAGTGCGCCACCTGTAGGATTAGAGAGGAACTGTGTGGTTTCACCACCTCAAGTAAAAATACTGTACATCAACTATTTTTTACTCGTAGTTTGACAGTCCATCGCTTCCTTTTAAAGCATGATGATTATATTTTACGACTTTGTTTAAGCTGACAAATCTTTTAGCTTTGATCTCAGAAATTTAATTTGAAAAATATCTCTTTTTTTTTTTTTTTTTTCTCTGTTCGAACTCGGTTTACTGGTCTCAGTTAATCAACACTAAACTGTAAATGTCTCACCGCAGTCAGTTCATCATCATCAGACCTGAAGTGTGTTTCATCATCAGGTTTAATGATTTAATCCTGTTCTGACTAATGAGGCGTTTAATTGTGTTCGAGTTGCTTCTTTAAAGAAGAAGAAGAAGAAAATCATTGCTTTCAAATTAGATGAAAAGTGGAGTAAAAGCGTGAGATAAATTAGTGAAACAACAATGCGAACGCAGGGATAAAGTGTGTGAATGAAAAACAGTTCTGACATTTTAAATGTTCAAAATGACTGAAAGCCGACTCATTTACAAACACAGGAAAATGATCACAAAGCATGAAGTGATGATCAAACGCTATTGTTGATTAATAATTCGTAAAGTATTTATGTGGTGTAATGCTGGGCATCATTGGACTTTAGTGTTCAGATGTTCAGATCTGCTGACTTTGAACATGTGACAAAATTTAATAAGCTAGTGGTCGAGGGGGTGGAGCTGACCTTCACAGGGGTGAAACTCCTGGAAGTTTGGTTTTCTTGTCTTTGCTCCATGTGAGGAGGCTCCTCTGATCAAGTCACTCAGCAACTGTACGTCTCACATGTGAACGTGACCTCAACCTCTCAGGACTGGTCTAGCAATGGGTTTTCTCAGCGTTTTCCATTTTGTCTTGTTTAATCTCGTTCCTCTTGGTCATCCTGTTTTCACATTCGACGTTCAGAACGAATCGCAGTTTCACCAAACGTGATCGATGTTGGAGGAGGAACCTTGGGGAGGCTTTGTTTACGGTGACATCGGTTTACCAGGACGAAGCACACACACACACACACACACACACACACACACACACACACACACACACACACACACACACACACACTACGTGTCTATATTCCATCCATCACTGCATTAAATAAAGTGATGTTCCAGTTCTGGATGAGGATCCTCAGCAGACTGCCAATCATGTCTGTCAATAAGATCAATCGCATTCGCTTCGTCTGCTAGTTCCGCCAATGGGTTTGCTCTTGCTAAATGCTGTATACCGTTAGCAACTCAGCCGTCTGTGTATAAGCTTAGCTCACAGGCAGATTCTGCCCCTGTGGCTACTGTGGACTTCCACAGGTGAGATTCTGGGACTCGCCACAGCACACAGAGTCGTGCACAGAGACCTGAGACCAAGCAGCATCCTGCGCGGAATGCTAGCAGCCTCCCTGCATACTTTAATGAGGTCACAGGTGCTCGCGGTTGGTGTTGCTGTGATTGTGAGTGAGAGAGAGTGTGTGTGTGTGTGTGTATGTACCTGCCTCTACTAGAGATCATGCATTGGCAGGGTCTAACCCTTTTTTTAGGATCCAGATTCAGGCATGAACGAGACGTTTTTGTGGCCCGATTGTGGGAGTGAACCTGTTTGTACGAGTCCCTGAAACAATGGCGAGTTTGTACGTTACAGAAAATCCCACCCTGTTTAACTTTAGTTTAGCTGGAGGTGTTTCCTAATGCGATAAAACATCAAACACGTCAACCGGAGACAGAACGAGCTGAAACGATTCTAAATCAGTGTGTGTGACAGGTGTTTATCTGATTTAATACAGAGGAACCAATCCAATCTATTCCAACCATAATCCAATCTAATTTAACCTAACCCAAGCCGATCCAGTCCAGTCTAACCCGGTTCAACCCAGTCTAATCCTGTCTAAACCAACTGAATCCAACAACTCCACTCCAGTCTATTCTATTCCAATCCAGTCTTTTCCAGTCCAATTAAACCTGACCAAAGCCAACCCAGTCTATTCCAATTGAATCCAATTCAACCCAATCCAATCCAGCCTAATCCAACTGAATCTAATCCAATCCAGTCTATTCTAATTCAGGTCTATCCTGTCCAATCCACCTGAATTTATTCTATTCCAATCCAGACTTCAATTCAACCTAATCTAATCCAATCCAGATTACAATCTAATCTAATCCAATCTAGCCGATTCTACTCCAGTCTAATTCAATCAAGTCAATTCAGTTCTAATCCAACTGGAATTCGGTTTAACCTAATCTGATCAAGTCTAACTCAACCCAGTCCAATCCTGTACAGTCTAATCCAGTCCAGTCCCATAGAGTCTAGTCTGAACAGGGCTGAGCTGGTGAGGTTTAGTTTTGTTCTAATCTAATTTAAATGTAAACAGTCTCAAACCTCAGATCAGATCATCCTGTTGAAGAGTTGTATATGATTCTTCTGACACCGCTAAGCTAACCTGTACGTACCTATATGTTTGAGTGTTTTAATTAGGGCTGCACGATATATCGAAAAAATATCGTTATCGCGATAATGGCATGCGCGATAACCATATCGCAAGGAGTTGCGATAAATACTTTATTTGCCAAGCATTTGTGTGTCCAAATTTGACCAATCAGATGGGCCCTTACTATGTTTATACCCGCTTATATCTTTATATATATATATATATATATATATATATATATATATATATATATATATATATATTTATAACTTTATACTTCATCCTGTCGCGAACTAATCCCGGATGATCAGAAGATTTAGCGATTAGCCGTTAGCCGCGATTAGCCGTTAGCCGTGATTAGCCGTTAGCCCTTTATAGACGGTAAACCCAAACGCGGAAGCAAGCGAGTAGGCAGAATAACCACGCGAATTAGTCTAAGGACTCTCACAGAAGGGGAGCAAGGGAAAAACACACATTTAACCCGCGTCCTATAAACACACACTCGAATCTGAAAGTAAACAATCTGAACCGACATGCGCGAACTCAGTGACTAAGCTCTATGCACTAGTTTGTTTACTCCTCTTATACTTCCGGGTCCTAGTGCCGGTCGCGGAGCGTGTGTGTGCGTGCGCGCGCGTGCGTGTGTGTGTGACAAATAGTATTTTTTTATTTTAATTTTTGTTTAATAATATTAATTTTTATTAATAAAAAAAAAACAGGCAAGCCAAAGAGAATATTTAGTTTAAAAGATGCTCTTGTTGTAAGACACTATTGATGAGTGTTACACGGTTACATGTAAATAAACAGTAATGTTTGAAAGTAATTCATATTGTGTTGGCAGGTTTATAGTAACAGCAAACCAGAAGTCAGAATATCTGCTGAGGGGTTTAAGTCATTCATAGTGTTTAAGTCTAAATATTTGCAACTTCCTTGACATATAGTTTCTTTTTAGCCTGAATTAGATTTAATTACATCAGACGAATATCTATTACCTGTTTATTTTAGTATCATCATTACATATAAATAAATAATAAAAAACATAGGCAATAATAATAAATGCATTTCTCTAGGGAAATGTTATATCGCATGAAATATCGTTATCGCAATATTCAACAACAATATCGCATATCGCATATTTTCCTAATATCGTGCAGCCCTAGTTTTAATATTCTAGTATTTATCTCCGATCATTCAGGGACAGTTTTTTTGAACATCCAGTTCGTGTCCAATCAGGTTCTCCTCAGGACACACTTATGGAAGACATTTATGGAAGGAGTCTCCAGTTCCAGGAATCGGTCGAGCCGTTCGAGACCTCCCCTAACCCTCCCCTCCCCGACTTCCTGTTTCTAAAGGAAACACGTCACACGGCGTCGCGGCGCTCGAACCGTCGCATCACTTCTCGCTTTCAGACCCGATCCGGAACGTCCAGGATCCAACATGCCGGCTCCGGATGCACCGCAGTGCTCGGCTACACCGAAGAGAACTGAAGCTCGCTGTTATGATCTTGAGATCCTGACCTCTGTCTCTCCTTCTCACACACACACACACACACACACACACACACACACAGTTTCTCAGTGATCATCTGGTTTATTACTAAGCTAATCAGTCACCATAGCGTGGGAAGCAGCTTATTCTCATATTCACACTGCTATGATTCACACACACACACACACACACACACACACACACACACACACACACACACTCCGAATTGTTTGCGTTTGGGTCTGCATGTGCCTGCATGTGTTTGTGTGTGTGTTTACTTGCTCGATATGGCTCAGTGAGAACCTTAATGTGGTCTTACGACAACCTTTTTTAAAGTGTGTGTGTGTGTGTGTGTGTGTGTGTTTGAGAACAGCGTATACTGACCCCCTTTCTCTCTCTCTCTTAACCCCCCCTAGCGAGCATACACACTGATCCTGGAGGCATGGGACAACAGCACCGTCACTTCTGATGGTAAGTCATCACACACACACACACACACACACACACACACACACACACACACACTGGTGTTTTATTCCTTTTACACTGCAGAAGTTTCACAAGCGTTTACTGAAGATAATTATCTCCAAGTCAACAGTTATAACATCTTTATTACCCTCTTGTAAGCTGATACACTCAGACTATTTTTGTTCCTCAGGTTCATGAAAAGCTCTCGGAGTATGTGTGTGTGTGTGTGTGTGTGTGTGTGTACATTACCCCGCCGAGAGAGTCATCTCGTTAAGCTATTAATTACCATCGGCTCCCGTTATTTTCCACTGATGTCTGTGTGTGTGTGTGTGTGTGTGTGTGTGTGTGTGTGTGTGTGTGTGTGTGTTGGTGTTCGTGACAGCACGGACAGCTGTAGTGCTACTGCATGCCATACACACACACACACACACACACACACACACACACACAAGTCTGCGTGCTCACATAGTCGGCCCAAGGCTTTGACATGAGCTCGTTATCTTATTAAATGGAGAAATGTGTGTGTACTCCATGAAGTGTGTGTGTGCGCGTCAAACCTTGTATCCGTTTATAGCTACATAAAATAGCGCGGAACGTTATCCACTGCCGAGTGCTGACACTGGAGGCTCCTTCCAGTCAAATGAACGTCTCATTACAAAAACATCAGTAAACAAACACTTTATTTTAATTTCACTCAGTTGTTTTATTCTTCGCCAGCTGCCGTTGCTGTAGAAACCATAACGTGTTTGTGTGTAAATTTAGCACATCAGTGTAAGTCTTGCTCTATGCTCAGAGCTGCTGTTACGGAAAACGATTCGACACCTCCCGCTATATTTAGTGCCCGTACCCCGACGGCACCGCGCCCTCGAACCTCGGCTGCTTTTCACTTTCGTTGGAATTAATCACCACCGGAGTACTTTTCCACATTCCTGAGTTGTTTGTGAGAACATCCCATCCAGATTAGGAGCTTTCCACCATTGATCTCATGAAGAGCCACTACAAACCTTTAACAATTTACTTACGTGGAACCAGCGACACCTCACGATCTGCTACGGATTGTTAAAAGGAGCTGCTACTCTCTCTCGAGTCTTGTAAGGTGTTTTTTTTGGTCACAGATCAGATCAAAGGCACCGCATTCCTCATCCCTGTCCTGTCAGCTCACCTGTTAGCAGCGACCTCGATCCCTCTGCTTCAGATTCCCTCTCGTGAACATTAGAGTCATGTGATTAAATCGGACGTGTAACTAAATCGATCTTTTTTTTTTTTTTTAATTATGTGATCAGTTTTTGACTCAGAATCGATTCACACTGCTGTAGATCATTTGGGTAAAATGGCAAAAAAAAAAATAGGCCGCAGCTTTGGCTGAAAACGCAACCATCCGAACGGGTCTGCTGCGTTGGTTCAGAATATAGATAAAGATGAAAGAGAGGCACAAAGACTCCTATGGAGTTCTACGATCTGCTAAGATCCACTGTGATCCACAAAGATCTGCAGCAGTCTGTTGCGATCCATTACAATTTCTATGATGTGCTGTGATACACTATGATCTACTACGATGTGCTACGATCCACCACAATCTACTACAATCTACTACAATCTGCTGTAATGTGGTATGATCCGTTACAATGATATACTGTGATCCACTACGATCCTCTACAATGATATACTGTGATCCACTACGATCCTCTACAATGATTTACTGTGATGTACTGCGATCCTCTACAATGATATACTGTGATCCACTATGGTCCACTACAATGATATACTGTGATCCACTATGGTCCACTACAATGATATACTGTGATCCACTATGATCCTCTACAATGATACACTGTGATCCACTACGATCCTCTACAATGATTTACTGTGATCCACTACGATCCTCTACAATAATATACTGTGATCCACAACGATCCACTACAATTATATACTTTGATCTACTACAATCCACTACAATGATATACTGTGATCTACTACAATTATATACTTTGATCTACTACAATGATATACTGTGATCTACTACGATCCACTACAATTATATACTGTGATGTACTACGATCCACTACAATTGTATACTGTGATCTACTATGATCTACTACAATTATATACTGTGATATACTACGGTCCACTACAATGATATACTGTGATCTACTACGATCCTCTACAATGATATACTGTGATCTACTACGATACACTACAATTATATACTGTGATCTACTACAATTATATACTTTGATCTACTACAATCAACTACAATGATATACTGTGATCTACTACGATCCACTACAATTATATACTGTGATGTACTAAGATCCACTACAATTATATCCTTTGATGTACTACGATTCACTACAACGATATACTGTGATCTACTACGATCCACTACAATTGTATACTGTGATCTACTACGATCCACTACAATGATCTACTACGATCAACTACAATGATATACTGTGATCTACTACGGTCCACTACAATGATATACTGTGATCTACTACGATCCACTACAATGATAAACTGTGATCTACAACGATCCACTACAATGATATACTGTGATCTACTACAATGATATACTGTGATCTACTACGATCAACTACAATGATATACTGTGATCTACTACGATCCACTACAATGATATACTGTGATCTACTACAATGATATACTGTGATCTACTACAATTATATACTTTGATCTACTACGATCCACTACAATGATATACTGTGATCTACTACGATCCACTACAATGATATACTGTGATCTACTACAATTATATACTTTGATCTACTACAATTATATACTGTGATGTACTACAATGATATACTTTGATCTACTACGATCCACTACAATGATATACTGTGATCTACTACGATCCACTACAATGATATACTGTGATCTACTACGATCCACTACAATGATATACTGTGATCTACTACGATCCACTACAATGACATACTGTGATCTACTACAATTATATATGTTGATCTACTACAATCAACGACAATGATATACTGTGATCTACTACGATCCACTATAATTATATAATGTGCTGTACTACGATCCGCTACAATGATATACTGTGATCTACTACGATCCACTACAATGATATACTGTGATCTACTACAATGATATACTGTGATCTACTACGATCCACTACAATGATATACTGTGATCTACTATGATCCACTACAATGATATACTATGATATACTGTGATCTACTACAATTATATACTTTGATCTACTACAATTATATACTACGATCCACTACAATGATATACTGTGATCTACTACGATCCACTACAATGATATACTGTGATCTACTACGATCCACTACAATGATATACTGTGATCTACTACAATTATATACTTTGATCTACTACAATTATATACTGTGATGTACTACAATGATATACTTTGATCTACTACGATCCACTACAATGATATACTGTGATGTACTACGATCCACTACAATTATATACATTCATCTACTATGATCAACTACAATGATATACTGTGATCTACTACGATCAACTACAATGATATACTGTGATCTACTACGGTCCACTACAATGATATACTGTGATCTACTACAATAATATACTGTGATGTACTACGATCCACTACAATTAAATACTTTGATCTACTACAATCCACTACAATGATATACTGTGATCTACTACGATCCACTACAATGACATACTGTGATCTACTACAATTATATACTTTGATCTACTACAATCAACGACAATGATATACTGTGATCTACTACGATCCACTACAATTATATAATGTGCTGTACTACGATCCGCTACAATGATATACTGTGATCTACTATGATCCACTACAATGATATAATGTGATCTACTACAATGATATACTGTGATCTACTATGATCCACTACAATGATATACTGTGATCTACTACAATCAACTACAATGATATACTGTGATCTACTACGATCCACTACAATTATATACTTTGATCTACTACGATCCACTACAATGATATACTGTGATCTACTACAATGATATACTGTGATCTACTATGATCCACTACAATGATATACTGTGATGTACCACGATCCACTACAATTATATACTTTGATGTACTACGATCCACTACAGTTCTATACTGTGATCTACTACGGTCCACTACAATGATATACTGTGATCTACTACGGTCCACTACAATGATATACTGTGATCTACTATGATCCACTACAATTATATAATGTGATCTACTACGGTCCACTACAATGATATACTGTGATCTACTACGGTCCACTACAATGATATACTGTGATGTACTACGATCCGCTACAATGATATACTGTGATCTACTACGATCCACTACAATGATATACTGTGATCTACTACAATGATATACTGTGATCTACTACAATGATATACTGTGATCTACTACGATCCACTACAATGATATACTGTGATCTACTATGATCCACTACAATGATATACTATGATATACTGTGATCTACTACAATTATATACTACGATCCACTACAATGATATACTGTGATCTACTACGATCCACTACAATGATATACTGTGATCTACTACGATCCACTACAATGATATACTGTGATCTACTACAATTATATACTTTGATCTACTACAATTATATACTGTGATGTACTACAATGATATACTTTGATCTAGTACGATCCACTACAATGATATACTGTGATGTACTACGATCCACTACAATTATATACATTCATCTACTATGATCAACTACAATGATATACTGTGATCTACTACGATCAACTACAATGATATACTGTGATCTACTACGGTCCACTACAATGATATACTGTGATCTACTACAATAATATACTGTGATGTACTACGATCCACTACAATTAAATACTTTGATCTACTACAATCCACTACAATGATATACTGTGATCTACTACGATCCACTACAATGACATACTGTGATCTACTACAATTATATACTTTGATCTACTACAATCAACGACAATGATATACTGTGATCTACTACGATCCACTACAATTATATAATGTGCTGTACTACGATCCGCTACAATGATATACTGTGATCTACTATGATCCACTACAATGATATAATGTGATCTACTACAATGATATACTGTGATCTACTATGATCCACTACAATGATATACTGTGATCTACTATGATCCACTACAATGATATACTATGATCTACTACAATCAACTACAATGATATACTGTGATCTACTACGATCCACTACAATTATATACTTTGATCTACTACGATCCACTACAATGATCTACTACGGTCCACTACAATGATATACTGTGATCTACTACGGTCCACTACAATGATATACTGTGATGTACTACGGTCCACTACAATGATATACTGTGATGTACCACGATCCACTACAATGATATACTTTGATGTACTACGATCCACTACAGTTCTATACTGTGATCTACTACGATCCACTACAATTATATACTGTGATCTACTACGGTCCACTACAATGATATACTGTGATCTACTATGATCCACTACAATGATATACTGTGATCTACTACGGTCCACTACAATGATATACTGTGATCTACTACGGTCCACTACAATAATATACTGTGATCTACTACGGTCCACTACAATGATCTACTACGATCCACTACAATTATATACTGTGATCTACTACGATCCACTACAATTATATACTGTGATCTACTACGGTCCACTACAATGATATACTGTGATCTACTACGGTCCACTACAATGATATACTGTGATCTACTACGGTCCACTACAATGATATACTGTGATCTACTACGGTCCACTACAATGATATACTGTGATCTACTACGGTCCACTACAATGATATACTATGATCCAGTACAATTATATAATGTGATCTTCTACGGTCCACTACAATGATATACTATGATCCACTACAATGATATACTGTGATCTACTATGATACACTACAATTATATACTTTGATCTACTGTGATCTACTACAATTATATACTGTGATCTACTACGGTCCACTACAATGATATACTGTGATCTACTATGATCCACTACAATGATATACTGTGATCTACTACGGTCCACTACAATGATATACTGTGATCTACTACGGTCCGCTACAATGATATACTGTGATCTACTACGGTCCACTACAATGATATACTGTGATCTACTACGGTCCACTACAATGATATACTGTGATCTACTACGATGCACTACAATGCTATACTGTGTATATTTACTACGATTTGCTGTGATCTACTACGTTCCATTTTGATCCGCTACAACCTGCTGTAGATAATCTTCAAACTGCTGCACTGTGTTGTTTTTGTTTCTCTGTCGTCAATTTTTTATTTGTGACCAAAATTCTTGTAATTGCAGTTTTTTCCTGACCTGTAATGAACTTCCTTCTCAAGACTGAGAACCGGCTGAGGATCAGATTTGGGAATTTTGTAACTGGATGCACCCATCTTTGTTGTGTTGGAGGGGGGGGGGTGACTGAGAGACAGGACCGTCCATCAAGCCCCGAATCTAACCAACACACACACACACACACACTCTTTCAGAAATACACTCATGCCACCGCACCCCCCCCCCCCCCACCCCACTCTTCCCAGTAACAGTCTGTAATTGTCTCCTTCACTTCAGACAGCTGGAGCGATTGGTCTGTATTTTTATAACTAATTGCTGGAAAACGAATTAGGAGACGAGTGTAGCGTCCCTTTCAGTTTTTTTTTATTCCTCTTCTTAAGTGCAGATAGAGAGCGAGAAAAGGAAGGCGGAGAGGCGATGACACGTCTGATGGGAAACAGCACACTAACTCCTTTTTTTAGGCTGAAATTAGGACAGTGTGCCAAAGAGTTTTGTTCTATTTCTCAAATCCCGTGACCATGTAAGGAAAAAGTGAGAAAGTGTGTGTGGAAGTGTGTTTAAAAGTGTGTGTGTGGAAGAGAGAGAGAGAGGGTAAATCAGGGAGTAAATCTGGACCGGACACAGTGCACATGTGTTACAGGTGTGTGTGAGGTGTGTGTGTGTGTGTGTGAGGTGTGTATGATTGTGGAGTTTATTGTATCCTTGAGTGTATTCACTACTGTATCGTTAAAAAAAACCCATAAAGATTGATCTCGATCGTTTCAGTCCGTACCTCTTAAACATGTTTTTGACAGCGACTGTTGTCCCTACAGGTGTCTCACCCTAACCTTTTTTTTTTTTTTTCTCGACAGCCCCGAATTCACCTCGTAGCTCAGACACGTCTTTTATTTCCGGTAACAGTTTCCTCTTGTTTTAGTTTTCAACTGTTGACAAAAACTCACACTCACTCATCTTTACCTTTTACTCACTCACTCATCTTCTATACGGCTGTATCCTGTATTCAGGGTCGCGGGGACCTGGAGCCTATCCCAGGGGGCTTAGGGCACGAGGCGGGGTGGGGCAAACCCCGGACAGGGTGCCAATCCATCACTGGGACTCACGTTCTAGATTATTAAAAAAACGAAAAAAAAGTCGTTTGATGTTTCTGTCGTCGTTTGCAAACCTGTTCACCTTCGTTTTCGGGGGGTGGGGGGCGGGGTCTCGACCCGAGTCAAAGCGGCAGAAAACAGGAAGCGTCCATGGAAGTTTTATTAAACGCGCAACTGGAAATGTTACAAAGGTCACCGCGTCTTGGATCGAAAAGAGAGAGAGCGAGCGCGCTTTCACCCGCTCGCCCTTCCGCATCAGTTCCCCCGTATTATTTCCTCCCTGGCTCCCCGACAGTCTGAGGCTTGTGAGACTCCTGCTTCCTGAGAGATAGAGGCAGAAAGAGAGAGTTTCTGAGGTTTTGAGAAAAGCAGGAAAGGGCACGGGCCGTCTCCGTTATCGAGCGCTCGCAGCCTGGTGCGTGTTTTATGTTTTCTATTTTCCGCCGTTTCTCCGAGTCGCCCTGCGCGCTCGCTCTCTCTCGCTCTCTCTCTCTCTCTCTCTCTCTCTCTCTCTCTCTCTCTCTCTCTCTCTCATGAAGGGAAACTGTAAACGCTCAGGAGCCGTCGGAGAATTCCTCCACTTCCTAGAGAGCCGTGTTGTTGTGGAAGGGTGTATCGCTGGCCGGCGTCCAGTCATACAAATATTCCTAACAACACGAGCAGGACGGATTAATAGAGGATTTACACAGCAGCCTCTCAGGGGGAGTGTATGCCGCATACCACACTCCCTCCAGACCTAGTGCACTCGTTTACCACCATTAACAACCGCTAGGTGGGAAACGACACACTCCGTGCCATGCGGCTGTAGGAAAACAATCCAAGCCGGGGTTTGTATAAAGAAAAGAAGAAGAAAGAGCAAGGAATGTTTTATTTACCCTTAAATCACAGCAGTTTGCTAACAGTGGCATGTTATTATTTATTAAAGAATGACACGTTGTACGTTTTATATCAGCACTCACGTTATATCAGATACAGTGCCATGCGAAAGTATTCACACCTCTTGGACTTGTTACAACCACAAATGTAAATGTATTTTATTGTATTTCATGTAATTGTTAATGGTGTATATGACATCTCAGTTGGTTCCACTGGATTTTAGTTCGGGGTGTCGGAGCAGAGGGGGACGAATACAAATGCACGCCACGCTTTTCAGATTTTCATGTGTAAAAAGTTTTAAAAACCATTTATTATTTTCCAGTTATGTGCCACTTTTCAACATGACAAAATGTGGAGAAGTTCAAGGGGTGTGAATACTTTTGCAAGGCTCTGTAAGTACTTTGATGAACTAAAGAACCTGAGTGGATTGTGTGTGTGTGTGTGTGTGTGTGTGTGTGTGTTGTGGCAGATGATGAGCAGCTGATCGAGCGCAGTGTGTATCGCGGCGAGATGAACCCCGGTGATGAGCGTCAGCTGATCCAGCACCTCGGACTCACCGCCAGTTTCCAGTACAGCGTGTGTGTGCGCTGCGATCGCCATTACTACGGCAACAAGTGCAACAAACTGTGCCGACCGCGCGACGATGCTTTCGGACACTTCGAGTGCGATCACCATGGTAACCTGCAGTGTTTGGAGGGCTGGACCGGACCCGAGTGCAAGAAAGGTGTGTGTGTGTGTGTGTGTGTGTGTGTGTGTGTGTGTTTATAGGTTAGTGTTGCTCCTTGGAAGATTTAGTAGATTATCCCGCCGTGGGAGGGAGGAACACGCGTACCTGTCTCTGCCTGACCTGGGGGGCGGGGCTTGTAGGGGCGGAGGAGATTGATCATCTCGGTGGGTGTAGAGCTGCACGTTCTTCCCGTCACGTAGAACTTTTGGAGCGATGGACACCGATTTCAGGCGCAGTGTTTCTTAATCTTTATTTATTTATTTATATTGTTTTTGCTGCAATTTTATGTTTTGTCATTTTCTTTTGAATTATCTTTATTGGTTGCTTAGGTATGTTTTTTTTTATTTTATTTCTTTATTTCTTTATCTGATTCCAAAGGTATTTTTTGTACAAAAATAGTCATCCATATACTGTATACACCAGACATCCATAAACTCGTCCCATTTGTCTCTCGGGGATCGAGGGAGACGTACGTCTAGACTGTTTTCTGTCCTGGCTCCTAGGTAGCGCTGGGTATCGTTTGGTTTACAATACTGGTGCCAAATCGAAACTTTTAAAATGGTACCGGTGCCGAAACAGTGCCTGAACTGATACTTATATAGAGCTACAAAAAAATGGAAGGGGGTAACATTGGAAAAAAAATATTTAAAATAAGTATTATCCTAAACGTTTAAAATATACATATAAATATAAGTAAATACGAATGGCAACAAATTTACATATTACACAACCCAACTACAATAACAGTACAGTAGTACAAACCAGCTTTAATTTTGGTTCCAGTACATACTGCTTAAATAGTTACCGGTTCGGTACCCAACACTACTTCTAGGTAAATGAACTTCCTCTAGATGTCCGTACGGCCGCGTCACTAGCGATCTTTTAGCGACGCCTAAAGACCTGTCTGTGTCTGTGTATTAGGTTTTTGACTGATGGTAACTATAGTTACTGTAGTAACTTAGTAACCAGTGACGGAAACATCAAAGCAAACATAAGGATAAGATTGTTTTCCAGATGTCTAAATGTAACTGACAGTAGAACCTACCGCGCGATGTCGTGCAGCTCTTGTGCTGCCAAAACTGCTCTGCCGGATCGAGTCCGGTACGTTTTAAGGCGGGGCCTCTGCGGATCGTCCGGCACATCTCACAGATGAGATTAGATTGAGACCTTGGGAATTCCAACACCTATGAAGTCTTTGTCGTGTTCCTCAAACGGCTCCTGAACAGTGTGTGGTGTGAGGCCTCGTTATCAGCAACAGTGTTTAGGCATCACACTGCATCTACTGGCTCGCCTTCTTCCCATAGTGCATCCTGGTGCCATGTCTTCTTTATGTAATTGACACACACACACACACACACACACACAGTTGCTTCGTGCTCCAGTTCTGATGGTGGAGGATACGGGTCACCATGGGCGCCCTGACTGCTCTGCAGCTACGCATGTGATCTACAGTAGCTCTTCTATTGGATCGGACCACACGGGCCAGCCTTCACTCTCCACGTCCATCAGTGAGCCTTGGCTGCCCATGACGCTGGCGCCGGTTCACCAGTTCCCCTTCATTGGAGAACTTCTGGTAGGTCCTGGCCACTGCAGACCGGGAACCTCCCACTGCAGTTACAGTTTTAGAGTTGCTTTGAGCCATTCGTCCAGACATCACACCCTGTCCCATGTAGGAGTCGCTCAGATCTTTACGCTTCCAATACACGAAGTAACACCAAGTAATGAGAAACGTAAATGTTATTCACTTCACCTGTCGGTTCAGTGGTTTTAATGTTATGGCTGATTGGTGTTTACTTAATATGTGTGTGTGTGTGTCTAGGCATACAGAGGTGAATATGTATACATACGCATATATGTAAATATTGCTGAAAACTAAACACTGTGTGTGTGTGTGTGTGTGTGTGTGTGTGTGTGATAGCGATCTGTAAGCAGGGATGCAGTGAGCTGCACGGAAGCTGCTCCGTCCCGGGTCAGTGCACGTAAGTCTGCTTATCTCATCACTTTGTTCTCTGTAAACTCGCGCGCGCGCACACACACACACACACACACACACACACACACACACACACACACACACACACACCAGACAGTAAAACAGTTTCTACAGTGAACTCCGTGGTAAAGCCGCTGGTCTCCAGAACGGTGATGTCATCGGTGCGTTTGCTGATGTCACTGTATCCGGTCACGTGTGCCATCTATATTTTTTCACCTGCTTCAGCGCCTTCAGGGAGTGTTTGAGTCTGACATTAAACAGTCCATCGGGGTGTTTGTACTGCGGTTCGCTTGTAGTCGGGGCTGGAACGTCACGTTACCGCGATCAGTTACGTGTTTGCGTGGGATGAGCCGAGGCGTCGCAGTGTTTGTTTTCCCAAAAAGAGTTACATAGGCAGAGAAATAGCACAGATACACACGATCGCATGTTTATATTGTTGTTGTTGTTGTTTTTTTATGACCAGAATGTTTATAATGCTCAGTCTGTACTCTCATAAACCCTCACTCATACTTTCTAATATATTTGTAAAGGTATTTTTTTAAATAACCCGAACAAAAGTAAGCGTAAGTATGACTGAGTATAAAGCGCGTGTGTGTATTGAGTGTGTGTCGTGTGTGATTTTGTCTCTGTGATCACTGAAGTTTCAGTCTGAGCGGTGAGCGTGTCTGTGAGACGCCACAGTCTGTGCGTGTCAGTAGTAATTGTGTGTGTGTGTGTGTGTGTGTGTGTGTGTGTGTGTGTGTGTGTGTGTGTGTGTGTGCTGTATAGCAGCTTTAAATAGTTCTGAATGAAATGTGGAGACAGCTGGAACAAGGCTGCCACCAACACCGAAATAACACCACATCACTCTAAACCAACTGATTAGCTAACCTCTCACTCTGTCTCCGTGTGTGTGTGTGTGTGTGTGTGTGTGTGTGTGTGTGTGTGTGTGTGTGTGTGTGTGTGTGTGTGTGAGAGAGAGACACTTATTCGAGGTCTTGCCATGCTTTAGAAATAAAATAAAAACACTAAAGTGTTAATGTTACTGACACTGGAGACTCCTTCCTTACATCATCGTTCACCCAATCAGTGGTTCCGTGATCACATGACTGCAAATCTAAAATCTCATCGTTGAAAATTAATAATTATTTAGTTTCGTATCTGTATGACTCAATTTTGTGTTTATTTATTTTTTATTTTTTCCCCAGTAAAACATCACCAGTCACCTGTTGTGTGTGTGTGTGTTTTGCCGCAGGTGTAGTTTCGGCTGGCAGGGTCCCCTGTGTGACGAGTGTGTGCCGCACCCAGGCTGCGTTCACGGCACGTGTGTGAAGAAGTGGGAGTGTATCTGTGAGAAGAACTGGGGCGGGCTGATGTGCGACAAAGGTGATCACTGACGTACCGCACTCGCACCGCACTCGCACCGCACTCTCACCGCACTCTCACCGCACTCGCACCGCACTCGCACCGCACTCTCACCGCACTCGCACCGCACTCGCACCGCACTCTCACCGCACTCTCACCGCACTCGCACCGCACTCGCACCGCACTCGCACCGCACTCGCACCGCACTCGCACCGCACTCTCACCGCACCGCACTC